>JAKSZP010010969.1:0-74015 GCA_022478985.1 Massospora cicadina | reverse complement strand
ACTAAGTATGCCCATAATTGGGACGTTATATTTAGGTGCTTAATTATCAATTTCATTAATCAAACCCAACTTCCACCTTAGTGCATTAAGATTAGTGCACTAATTTAGGAGGTGCAATTTAGTTAATGCCGTGAGACCACTTTGCACCCAAGTGGACCCATAATCAGCCATAATATGATTATATCATAGCTATTATTAACTATGATAATTGGGCATCTTCAATGCAATTAAAGCAGTTATGAGGTAAATCTGATATATCTGATTATGCAGATGAATCAGGAGGATCAAATGATCCATAAATGGGAGTAATCTATCAGCATTGATGGTTTTCTCAAAGGGTTTATTTTTGAGTCAACCATCAAAATTAACAGATTTGGAGCACAACTCTTTGGTTGGCGCCCCTATTTGATATGGCAGCTGTTGCCAAATAATTAACCCTCCAGGGTTTCTTAAAATGATTATCTTCCTCATTTGTCTCAATTGGATTACCTTGCTGACTATCAAAACAACTCTTCTGAGTTGTAAAGAAGGATGTGTCTCAACACCTTTGCTAACTCTCATCAAATTATCCTTATTAAGTAACAGCCAGCTTAGGTAAGGGGACTTTTACCCCTAAATAGCAGGTTGCAATCCTGAAAAGGTTAACTAAAAAGTTGCTTTATTACAGGTGGCCTAATTCGCCCACAACTCATAAACCCCTTAGTTGATTAGTAACAAAACCTGATCAACTCCTACGAGTAAATTATGTAAAATGGTAAAATCAATAAATCTATTCACTTTTTTATTGTTTAGGACCTCCCCTGATGAGGATTAGGTAATACAGCGTATCAATATAATGATCAACACCAGCTAATTACCTGTTAACTATTCAGGATACTGCAATGAACAATATTTATCACACATAATTAACAACTCATGCATCCACTAGCAGGATAAATCCCCTAGTGTACAAGAATATTAGTTATAATCAATTAAGCTGGGTAATGTGGCATATCAAAATACAACAACTTGAAGATATCCTGTGTTCATATGTAACTCAATAATATCAATGTCTTTCCACTAACATTATATGTTAATGTGAAACACCTCTAGGAAGACTTTAACTGTTTTATAGCTTCGAAAAAGCTCAAAATCTTTGAACTGATCTTTCTTTTAACCAGAAATGAAATATCTTAGACACAAGGCCTTAAAAGATGGTATCCAGCCATCTCAGACAATGTTGCGCAATTGAGAAGATGTCTCGCCCCAGAACATTAGGGATACCCAAGTTTTTCTTAGTATGGTGAACTATTAGATCCAGTTCAATCCTCGGTTTGCTGAAGTGTCTGATTACCTATTCTATCCCTTGAAAAAGAATGTGCCCTTCAAGTGGCGGCCAGAACAAGAACATGTGTTTAATGCGCTGCAGACCGCTCTTTGTACTAAACCTACTTTATTTCATCTACGTTTAATTGGCCCTTCTTGCTATTCACAGATGCTAATGATATCGCTTTAAAGGCCATCTTAGCTCAGAATAATGAAAACCAAGTTGATCATCCAGCAGCTTATTTTAGCAATACCCTGAGCAAGGCCAAAAGGAACTATAGTTTGCTGAGCATTAGCGCCTGGTTGTTTTGTTGGCAATCAACCATTTTCGTCCCTACCTCTATGGCATACATTTCACCATTGTCACTAAAAATTTCTCACTTTGATGGCTGACCAATTAAAAGATACAGATGGCCAGTTAGCCAGATTGGCCCTAAGCTTCAGAACTACAATTTTACTATAGTCCATTGTGCAGGAGCGATTCATCATAACGCCAATGGTCTCTCTAGGATGCTGGTATTGGATACTTTGACCCCCAAGGAGGACTGACTGTACATATTTAATTAACCAGCCCATACTATGAAAGTTTGAGACTCCTAAGATCAAAGCTGAGCCTCGAAAAATGTCTCAAAATACTCAAATCAAAGAAGAGATGCTGTATAAGAAAGTCAATAAAATGGATTTGTTATATCCACCCTTCTCCATGAACTTATGCTATCCTAGAAGGGCATATGAACGTTGGCACAGGGCAGTGAAGAAGACCCATGAATAGTTGAAGAAATGATGCTACTGGGACTGAATGGTAGCGACTATCCATGAAGATCTAGAGGCAAGCATGACATGCCAATACCAAGATTGGGCCAGTCCCCAATATCAACACTCAGTCTTGGCCTTATCAGATCCATAAATGTCGTTAGCAAGGATGTAGTGGGCCTTATACCCACCGGATTACATGGTGTAATGATTGACAATAATACATGAACCTCTAAGGTTGGGAAATTATGAGATTCATGTGCATCAATAGTTGCAATTTCATTATTCAGAGTAGGAGTTTCCCTTTGGGTCAATAACAGATTAAAAACTAAATAAAGTAATTATTTGATTGGTTGTTCATTCTGAAGTTCCCCTCCAATTCTCCGTCAAGTTACCTGGATGCCATCAATTCTGGAGCCTTGTGCGCCCCTCATTACTTACAATTCATGTAGCCTTTTTAGAAAAAGTATATCAAAGCGAGGTCAGCCCATTGGACTTCACTTTGGAATTCTATTCTGACTTTGAGTCCATTCCCAATAAAGGCCGCTATTTACTGGATCTGTTTATTTAATTTTATCTATTTAAGTGAGGATTGGGGGTGTGGATGGTGGCGCGATGAGGAGGAGAGGGAAGGAGGTGGAAGCGCTGGGATCCTCTTGAGAGTGGCCTTGCCCTGGTGAGAGGGGAAGGAGCCAGAGTGGCCTGAGGCGAAAAAGACCGGTTGACCGCACCTCAGCTGGGTAACCCTGAGGTGACAGAGGATGTAGGGACGTACCTCAGCCTGGGGGCCCATGGCGACAGAGGCTGGTGCACCGCACCTTGGCCCAGATGCCCAGCAAGGCCATCCATTTGGACAGGATCATACGGAGTTGGTATGGCCACATATGGGGGTGGTGGTTTAGGGCTGGTGGCGGGCTGGGCCTTGGGAGCCCCGTCCGTTACACATGGCCTTAAGTATATCCTCATAACTGTGGACCATTTGACCAAAAGGTCAAAGTAATTTCTGTCCCTTTGGCCACCGCTAAACTCATAGGAATGTTTAGCTTAGCTGACCCATTTTCACTCAGCACAGATCCCTTAATCTTAACTTTCAGTCAATGGGCAAAATCTCACCTCACAGGTAGTCCAAGAACTAACTTCGCTTTTATAAAACTAAAAATAGCTTCATTGCCACTTACAACCTATTGACCAATGGGTGCTGAAGCGCGTTTATTAGAACCAACATCTCTTTTTTAGCACTAGTGGTGCCCAATCCAAATGGGGGAACCGCCATGCATCTTTATTTGCAAATGGGCCAAACAAAGGGATTATCATAAATAAAAAATTCCTTATATAGCCCCTAGGTTATCAGCCTATGAAGCCATATCAGAAGTCGAGGAAACTTTAAAGAACCCTTGTCCGGTACCTGCTTCAGCTGGCAGACCATGGCAGACAACATAGGGGTAGGGGCATCAGCGACATGGGGCATGAGGAGGTATAGCTGCGGGTTTTGTTCATTTATGAGGCCAGCGGTATCCATCGCCTCAACATATTGAGCAAGTTGATGCTCAGCGAAAGTGATGAGAGCCAGCACACAAGTGAGAGACTTGATGAGCTGGCGGGTTTGGGGATAGTTGGGGTCAAAAAGAGAGATTTTTGCCATGTTGATGCATGTGCCTTTCACACCAAAAGTGAGCTCCTCGATCTCATATTTTGCATCTTCCTCAAAATTATTGGGGAAATTAGGCATTGGAATACCCTCAACCAGGGGTTCCATCTCCCCATAAAGTTGCTGACGTAATAGGAACCAACATCTCTATTCTTCAGAAATTGACACTATTAAGAAATCGCTTGAATCTTTAACTTTTCAGCACCTTGCTTTCTTAGAATAAGTTACCTTTGGTTATCAAGGTGACCCCATTTGAAGCTCAATATAGGCATACTCCCCGTTTAAAAAGTAGCGTTCAGCCCTGCTCAAAACCTTCATACCAGAGAACTCCAATTTAACTATGAGGGACTTAGCCGATCAAATTGTCAGACTTAAAGCCCTATCTATGCAAGGCATTGTCACCACACCAAAAGGAAGACATACCACTTTAATTCCAGCTGACGCTCCTTACCAATTTTTAAATTAGTTGACCTCATTCTCTTCTATCATAATCAACCCAGAGGTCAACAGACCAATCTTAAAATCCTTTGGTCTGGAACCTATAAGGTCATTCATAAGGTAAACTTGGAGTACCACATTACCAATGTCAGTCAGGGGACAGTGTTGAACAAAGTACATGGCAGATCTCTTAATCCCTATACCCCCTCTGACAGGATCTTGAAGGGTTCGTTGCCAGGATTCAAGATGATAAATGAGTCAAAATTTAAGCTCCTGAATTAAGCCTCACTTTTTATCTCAAGCCAGCGTGAATGGAACTCATCCCTGAAGGCACCAATACGATATTTGATTAGGAAGCATCACACACATGAGAATCAATGGAGAAGCTTTCAGGAATTTCATCCACGATTTCTAAACCTCAAGAGGCGTGACCCCACCACTACAGACACAAGGACAACGAAGAACAATGAGGGTGTTGACCAGGCGGTCGATCTAGAAGGCTGTGATTAATACTGATTGTACAGGGCCACAAAGGTCCCAAGGCATTAAGTCCCTATAAATCCTATTAATATCAACGCTTTTAATTCAAGTAAGTAGTCTATTTCACACCAACTTTTACTTTTTTGACCTTTTCTTCCAACTTACAGCTTAAAGCCCATTTTCAAACTTCAGTGTCAGTCAAGAGAACTGTTATGATGAGACCCACCACCTTGAGCTCACCCAGGCAGTGCTTTGAAGCACCCTGGTGCTCCTTCAAAGCAACCTGCGTTTTGAACTTTAGGTCAAGTGTGTAAAATTCTTTTCTTATGCAAGCACGACCATCATTGAAATGGCCACAGCGTTTTATAAGCCCGCCAGATTTAAAAAATTTCACCCCTTTAATGTGGTACTTTGTCCTCAGCTTCTATTGAGAAGTCCACGCCATGGTGATAGCACAGCTGCCTTTAATTAAAAAACACACCCATACTGATCCTCTTAACTTTCCTTCCCAATATGGCCAAACTGGTGGTCCAGTTTGCCAACTTACCCTACTACCTCTCTCCCAAATGAATCCACTTCAAACTAATAAGGTTTGGCTATCTATGGCTTTGACCCGGTGTTGCAGTTTATAGTTTCCCAACATAATTGATCGCCTCATGAGGCCTTGTGCGTTTGCAAAGATCCACCCCTTCCATCATGATACCCATCATGCAATACCACCACACCATGATCAGATCCACCCCTGATCATCTCTTCTGGGCACACATCAAAATGGCTGCGCAATCTATACCTTATGCTTTAAGCTTGACTTTTTGTAGCGCAAGTTCCCACCAGTCTCTGCTAAAGATGCTTCTGCCGCTCCTCTCCCTGGCGTCAGCTCTCCTTCTGTCACACCAAAACATTTTAAATGTGGATCAATACTCCTTCAACCACTCTCATTCACTGTGAGCGCTGCTCCCAAAGATCTTCAAGCCATAGTTTTCATCTCAATCTATTCTTAGGCAGATTGCTGTTCAAGCTTTGACAGAATTGCCATGGTCTATTACGCGTGGCCAATCATCTCCTACACCCCAACCAGCTCTTTTTGCTGTCCCACCACTAGCCAAACTTATCCGCTTGATGTTCCTAATTTGATCAATGACAAAGAATGAGTGTATATAATCAAAACTGACTTTAATGGGCCTGGATTCCTTAAACATCCCCCAATTTGACTAACAACCACTTTATCCTTCCTTGAAACAAGTTTCAGTTTATAAAAATGCACATAAAAAGGCAGCCAAAGAAGAAGATTTTCTTATAACTCCCTCCTCTGCCAAGTACTCATTCAGAAATGGAGCCACTCTAAGAGGGTTGTCGGGCCATGGGGGAGCAAATCCAACGCGTGCCCAAAATTAAATCAGGGCCCAAGCCCTCAGCGAGTTAATAGGCCTTAAAAGCCTTAGGTAAGCTAAAAAGGAAAAGAGATTGCAAAAGACGGTCATTTTCTTGAAATAAGCCTCAAGGTATTCATAGGACCTCAAAGCTAAATTTGGATCAGGAAAGGGAAATCTCAGAGTTGATTGCCAATTGAGATAAATAAATAATACAAGGGGAGTGGGATCATCCTCAGCATAATTTGCTGATAACCTGAAAGGATAACTTGATTGGTGTGCGAGCACCAAAAGGAATTTTGCCATAACCCAATTGAGTTTTGACATCCTCAGCATTAGTCACAAGTGTCAAGTTTACTATTACTAAGCTATTATTATTACCAGTGCTGATCCCTGATACTTCAGCTCAGGCTTACCTCAAGTTAATGGGAAACCCAATTCGTCATCCACCCATAGGTGGGTCACAACCCCTAGTTGATGCTTCCCCAATAAAGGGAGAATCCCAAAAAAGGGTATTTTCCTCAATAATTTCTTCATGATTTCCATGAAGATGCTAAATTTGACATGAAGAACTTGCATTTGCAGCAGGCTGTGCATGTGTCAATGTGGCAAGAGCTTCTCTTTTTGATCCCAACTACCCCCAAACTTACCAGCACATCAAGTCATTTAATTATGTGCCTAAAAAATTACTTTTTCTAAGCACCAGCTTGCTTAATATGATGAGGTGATTTACACCGCTGACCTCATTATGTGGATATTAATCACTTTATATATTTCTGACTCATGCCATTGAAGCCCCAGCCCCCAACTTGTCCACCTTTTCCCGTCACCTGAAGAAACTGCTGGACAAAAATTCCCAAACTCCTCTTTCCCTTCTAATATGGATGCTTAGGCAAACGCCAGATCATATCAGAAATGGTATACTAATTTTAATTCTTTTTAGAGCATCATGAAAAAAATGCGTGAATGTTCATCCTTCTTGGGTTGGGTCAAACAAGTACTAATATATTAATCCTATACTAAGCATATAATGTCAAATGCTTATATGCTATTGGAGTTTTCCCAACTTACCCAGCTTTATCAGTTAATAAATCATCTGCTTATTCACTAGGGGGTAATCCCACAATTGGATGTTGGAGTTATTGTTTTTATATACAATAACTATTGAAAGGAAATATTCTAAGCAAATATTTATTGATCCTCCAAGTACAATCCGCTAGATTTATAACTTTTTTGTTGGGTATCATCTACAGCAATAAACAAGTAATTAGGGTATAGAATTTTTATTATTAATTACTCAATTAATTTGTAGGGGTTAATCAGGTTTAGTTACCAATTAACTAAGGGTTTATGAATGCTGGCGAGTTATGCTGCCTGCTTAAAGCATTTTTTGAGTAAATTTTATTAAGATTGCAACCTGCTGTTTATGTTTATGAGTACCCTTACCTAAGCAGGTTTTTACCTATTAAAGGTATAACTATGAGAGTTGAGCGAAGGTGTTGAAACACATCCTCCTTTTCAACTCATAAAAAGTCGCATTTAAAGTCAGAAAGAGCGTCCATTGAAACAGAGGAGAAAGAGTATCATTTTGAGTAACACTGGAGGGTTAATTCATTGGTGACAGTCGCCATTCTCAATTAGGGTACCAACCAAAGAGTTGGGCGGCAAATTCATATTAATTCCCCTGTTTTTTATAATAGAGAAATCTGATTGAAATAAACCTTTATCAATAAATTATATATATATATAATGTTTGCTCTTGTGATTAGAGTTAGAAGGACAGGATATCCTTGTCTATTCCATTGTTGATCTCTGTGGATTATGCTTGACAAGAAGAAAGAAAAACCTCTGAATATTATCCTAGATTAAGTTATAAAAGATAAAATAGGGAAGAAGTCTCTACAACTCCAGAGGAATTCAAGATTAGGACAAACAACAGGTTGGCGTTAGACCTAATTACTATCTTAGCTATCAGAAGCTCGACTAGATTTTTTGTCTTCATACTACTACTGCACATTATAATCTATTGTTAAAAAATCAAAATAGCGCACATACAAGGAACCTGTACTGTTTAATAAGGGAGCTAAGCCGAGCTATTATCTGGAATGATGAAATTAATTTCTAACATCTAACAATTGGTGATCAATAGAATCACTACTAGCTCCTAACTTTACCAATTGGTGCCTACCACAGGGGTTAGTTGAGTTTAGCCAAATCAACAAGAAGTTCATATCAAATATTTCTTCTAAGGATGAACTATGCAAGCTTTGTATAGAACTAGAGAATCGTCAACAAGAACGCGCTTAACTTGGATTCACTGGCTGACTGTACTGTATTAAAAGAACAGGTGATTACGGCCAAGGAAAAGGTCAAACAATTGATAATCTAACAACTACCTCTGCAGAAAAGTCAACTCCTTGGAGCGCAAGGAGGGTGATTCTGATAAAAAATATTGATGAAGTATGAACGGTAAGCAGACTGAGAATGCATATGCTTGCTTACTGAAGAGTTAGCATGACAAATGAATTGCGTAGAAGAACTGAAGAACAATAAATGTGATTGCACACAAATGGAGGCGGGAGAAGCTGAAAACGAAACGCCTGAAACTCTTGTTGGGAAGACCCACCAATAAATATGCCTGGTTTAATTTGGAGCCTTTTTTGGAATTGAACCCCAAAGTTAAACCTACAGTCAATTAAGTCGTTGGGCAGAATTCACCTGCTAGTGGAGCCATAGATCAATCTTGAAGCACACCATTATCACCCGCATTCCATCATGATAACCCCTCTACGTTCTTACAAGTATTTAAGATGACGATCTTTGGTTTAGTTATCAACAAAAGGCAGTGACCATTATGAAATTCCTGAACACCAATTGTCAGAATTTGGTGTTACCCCATATAAATGGGGACAGTTGGTCTTATAATGAGGCCAAGGAAACCATCATGCTAGAATTTGAGAAGCCCCAAGCGGATGTTTACCTGCAAGCAGGAATCTATGGTGATAAAACTGTGAAAAGATGAGACCCTATTAGCTTTTGCGTACCTATTCTACCAGGATCTTAGATCTGGGTAAGTGCAAAAGTACTAAGTATTTTGACGCCTAATCTTGGTGAAATCAGTATTACGTCCCTATGATGATTTGTACTAAACAATGGCTTCATCATTAGTGATGTAAATGACCACATCTCAAATGGTGGATCATTTGAAGATGTTAAGAACCGCTTTTTGAAGCCCCAAACTGAGCCTTAAAGTTAATTAATACTCAAGCCCAAAATACTGTAACTTTAGCTGAGACAAATAAGGAGCAACCCAGTTGAGTCATGTCAGGAAACAAGCTCAAAGTACAAAAACAAGTAGACAAGATGAAGATCTGCTGCCACCAATATGATAAACCAGGACATATAGCTTCCCAATATCGGAGCAAGAAGCATAAGGAGCAGGTCACCTTAGTTCAGGCTAAAGAGAAGAAATCAGTCAGGATTCAGGAAAAGGTCCCACGGTCTAGAGAAGGAACAATATGTCACTGTGAATAAACCTGTTATTCCTGATACTTTGAACGAAAATATAGACATTTATGATCATTTTGTATATGATGAAATAAGAGACATACTATATCATGATGTTAACATCGACGTGAATGATATCACTTGAGCCAAAGCAAAAGGAATTTACCACAAAATAGTATGTGAAGTATGTGGCTTGATTGTATGCTCATCAGATAGTGGACAATATTAGATCCACTAAGAACCAGGAGGAGTTACTCAAGTCGATATTAAATGGGGCAAACTTATCTATCTCAATTAGCGTGATTAAAAAAACCTTCCTGATCATATGCACAACTAACTCATTCTCTTGATTCGGCAAAAAAAGCTGCTATTCACTCAGTAAATACCCTATTACAATATTCTGAGTGTACCTATGCGAATAGCATAGTTAACTGTTTGAGAATGAGGGCAACCATTGACACTTGAGCTCCCATCAACATTCTTTTGACAAACTTGCAAAACAAATTAAGCTTTTGATGGACCTAAGATACCAAAAAGGATTATGAAATGCCTGAACCAGATATGCCAATATCCTGCAAAGCCTATAGTGTGCTGCCAATCCAGGTCTAATTCACTTGTGGTATCATCTCACGCCAATGTGTAGAAAACAGAATTATGATATCCTCATTGGGACAGAGTTTGTGAGAAAATCTGGAGTTAAATGTATTTTTGAATAGAATACTCTTACCCTTCTGAGGAAGACCTTGAATTTGTTATATCAGTGGGAAAGAGAACTGCTGTTGACTAAGGAGAAAATTTTTGTAAACTTGATTTACAATTTTGGCGTTTTTCCTATCCATTACAAAGTTGGTAGTTCGAAAAATGGAGAGAAATGCTGAAGGAGATCCTTAAAAATTGTGGGATAACCTTGAGAACATAGATGACGAATAATATACTGCATGGTATGCTAATAGCTGTTAACACAGGGTTAAGGCTCAAAATCCTGGAGCAACTATATGGAGAAATTTGTTAGCCCATGGAGGGCATCAAGAAACTAACCATGGGTAGTGCCAAGGAATACTTGTCAGGACACGGAGAAATAAACGTGCTACTGTATAGATTTTGAGAAAAGAACTGAAGATAGCAAAAAATTTTATATTGCATTTCGACATATAATCTCAATGTCAGAGATCATCAAATTCCATAATTTTGTAATGTCACCCAAAATGGGATTGCCAGAGAAACTGCCAAAAGTGGCATCGTTTTAGTAGATCAAGAGCAGCTGGCTGATTTATCCAAACTGCAGCAAGAAGATGTGCTTCAATTTTTGAGAAGTATTGGTTGATATTCGCCCAAGATGATCATAACTTGGAATGCACAAAGAACGCGATCCATAAGGTTGAAACTAAGGAATATTCATCAATATAGATGAGGCCTGTCCAAAGGTCTAGAGTTTCTAGAGCTGTGGTCAGAAAAGAAATCAGAAAGATAGTTGAGCATGGGCAACTCGTTTCATCATTGAGTCCATGGGTGAGTCCAATACTCATATTGAAAAAGAAGGATGGATTGAACTGAGTAGTGATCAATTATCACCAATTGAAAAAATTACTAATAAGGATTATTATCCACTTTTAGAATTGGTGATGCGCTCAATTTCCTAGGAAACAGCAAACACTTTTTTGTGATGGACTGAATTTCAAGATATTGACAAATTGATTTTTCTAAAGGAGGACAAAGAAAATGTGTGATCATTACCGCACAGGGATTTTACCAGCCTACAAAACTTCCTAGGGATTTTGTAATGTGCAAGCCACATTTTAGAGATCTTAGGACTCTATCCTTAATAATATGAAGATATAATGTGTATTAGTTTATCTGGATGATGTAAATGTAACCAGCAGGGCCTTCAAGGACCATTTTGAGCACTTAGAAAAATGTTCAAGCGTCTGGCGAGGAAAAACTTGAAAATAAATTGAAGAAATATCATTTCTTTTAAGAATGAGCTTGAGTAATTAGGTTTTGTTATAAACTCCAGTGGTTTGCAACCCCAGCAGCATAAGTTTTTGGCATCTGAACAGATGTCAATTTCCAATGAGCGTTTATGATATCCAAAAATTTCTTGTGATGGTCTGCTACTATTGCCAATTAGAAATAGATTTCGCAAAAATTACAGAGCCTTTATTACACTTATCAAAGGATATGAAAAAAGGATATAAGTGGAATGAAGAAGCCCAATAGAAGTTAATGAATTATGCCGATATTTGATTACCAGTCATAATTTAAAGTACCCAAATTTTGATTGGGAATTCGTCATCCAAACTAATGCATCGTTGATGGAAATTGGAGCCACTTTAAATCAGGTGGATAAAGATGGGGAAGAACATCCTGTGGCCTATGTGAGCTGGACACTATTTCCAGAAGGGAGGATTTATACCATGACGGAGCATGAATGCCTCACAGTGATCTATGAATCCAAGTAATTCTGAGTGTACATTCATGGAACGCACTTCAAAGTGGCTACAGTCCACTAGTCTTTATGCTGGCTCCATAACCTTTAGTAACCAGAGAGTTGACTGGCCCTATGGGCTTTATAATTAAAAGCTTGCGATTTTTGAATTACTACACCAGGACGGAGCAGCGCATCAAAACGCTGCCAGATTATCAAGATTGTCTTCTGTCCAAATTTTCTTTCATCAAGGGCATGGGATATTTAAAAGTATGGTTTAAGGCAATGTTGGGGACAACCCCAGAAAATTAAAGGTGCACTAAGAAAAGTGATGGAAAACAAAGAGATGAAAATTGGAAGATTAGACAATAAAAATTTACAGAAAATGGTTCTTAGCCTTAAACATCTGAACGAGCAGAAATAATCCAAGCTGCACACAAAGCTGTCAACCAAGATATCCTAGGTAAACCATGAACTTATTTTCCAGACTCCTATTGGAAATCAATCAATTATACTGTCACCAACTACCTGTCCTGTTGTAAGGAATGGCAACTACACAAACCTCATAGGAATATAACAGGAATTAGGTTAATACGCCCTGGATTCTATGGTACACGGTGTCAATAGATGTGATGAAACCCCTGAGTATCAGTACAGGTGGCGCGAAATACATCATAGTGGCATTAGATATCTAACTAGATGGGTCAAAACCAAAGCCTTGAGAAAAGTGAAAGCTGTAAGCACAGCAAAGTTCATTTTGGATAAAGTGATATACCAGCACAGAAGCCCTTAGTTAATTTTGAGTGACTATGAACCAAAACTACCCCTATGTAATACAAAGGCTTAATAAATTTTTAGGGATCATAGGAATATTGTCAGTTCCATATAGGCCAGAAACAAATGGAATGGTAGAACAATTCAATGTAATTCTAACCTTGATGCTAAGAAATTGGGCTCAGAAAAAAACTTTCACTTGGGGAACTTAACTATGTCCAGTTACCTTTGCTACAACATAAGGCATTATACTCAGACAGGATACTGCCATTCAATTACTTTACGGATAAAGGCTATCCTTACATCCAATTTTGTATTCTACCATAAAACCAGCAGCAGGGACGAGTACCAATCAACACCTGAACTGACTGGACAGTACTGTAATCAAGCTGCAGTTGCAGGCATTCAATACTACCTTAAAGAAAAGGATGATGGCGAAGTTGACAGATGACAAGAAACAACCAGTGATACAGAGTAACATGTGGGGGATAGAGTAGCCTATTTCGGCACCCATGTTTTGGATAAAGAAACAAGCTGAATTCCTTGTGGTTGGGTCCATTTGAAGTGATTGCCATGTCAGTGACTGATGCCTACATGATTCAGAACATTGCAGATGGTCGTTTTTGAAGTTTTGAATTGCACTTCTGAAATCAATAGGCAAGCCTCAAAGTTACTTTATGGAATCTCCAAAATGATACAAAAGATAATAAATATAAGGGTGTAAATAGACCTACTTTTTTATCAAACGGATTAATAATATATAGGTTTTGAAGTAGTTTTGTATTTAACAGCTCTTTTCAATCGCTGAGTGATCGCATCTTCTGATATGACCTGTTTGGGATAAGCGTGATTGTTATTGTTTAACTGTAGAAGATTATATTTATTGAGCTTCCGCTCCAATATTATTGGTGGAATATTTGGGGTAAAAGTTTTGGGAAGAGAATAATTCAATGAAATCATGACACTTCCTCCCTTAAGATTTGATTACGGAGGAGGATGAACCCTCAAAAATTTAGGGTGAATACAATTTACAACTATGCCCATATCTACATGGACAATTGAATATTCTAACACCTTTCATAATATAGCTCAATAAGGACCTGATCAGTTAGATCCCAACTTCTCAGTTTTTCCACCAGGTCAGTAGTGGTGATACATAGCATAATCTCCAATATGATTATAGGTAAAACAGGTTTATGTTGGTTACTTTTTTAGTCTCCTTTTGGTGGTTACTTCAATTGATTACATGGCTTGAGCTTGAAGGCTAATAATTTCATCATCCAGATTTCTAATAACTAAATCAGAGTTTTCTGGTATATTTTCTTGAGTATTGAGTGAACGTTTAATGGAACTGAGGTATCTCACCCATAGATATATTGAAGGGTGACATCTTGATAATCTGATTATAACACAATCAGTAAGCGAACAAAGCACTAGGTAAATAGAAGTATCACCAGGATTTGTCTGTTGAGGCCATTTTCCTTAAAATAGAGACTAAAGTTCCTTTGATTTGCTCAATGGCCCAATTTGGTTGATGGATGGTAAGGAACAACAAACCGTTGGGCAGTATTGAATAACTTTGACAAATCTTGTAAAAGTTGAGAAGTAAAGTTTTTTCCATTGTCCAACACAAGTACTTTGGGAACCCATGTTGGTGAAAATAAGGTGGTATAGGAATAAGGCAGTGGCTTTAGCAGAGGGATTAGCAATTAATATGGCCTCAACCCATTTAGTTAGATGGTTAAAGCCAAAATAATGTACTGGTGTCCATGCAACCACCAAGGAAAAGATCCTACAACATCAATACTTACCGCTTCAGAGCCTTAGTTAGTAGAATAACTTGATGCTGATAAGTAGGGTTGGTTGCGCCATGACTTTTACAGTAGAGACACGAATTACGTGTCTCTATAATGGTTTCATTCATATTATTCTAATAGTATCGGTTTTTAACCACTTTTGGGATTTCCTTAAACCAATATGATTACTTGACTGTGTCCTTCTATGATAGCGTGGCATCTTAAATTTAGGTGCAAAAAGGGTAACCACTTGGAATTGACCTTCTTATACAAAGACCATTCTCAAATCATGGTACCTTTAGTAATAGTTTTAAGGAAGACATGATCTTATTCAGATTATCAATCCCACAACTAAGACCGTCCAAATAGATTATATAATCTCTCCTCTTTTACAGAATCCTAGGTCAGTATAGACAACCAGGATAGGCCTTCAGCATTCTGATGTTGGGTGTTTGAGTGATGTACAAAAAAAGCATAATTTTGCAGTCTTAGGGCCCAACGTGCTAGTCTCTCATCAAGACCTTTCATATTTTACAACCCTCTTAAAGAAGAATGGTCGATAACAACAGTAAAATGGTTGCCATATAAAAAATTTGGAAGTGTTAACTGCTTTAATTACAGCTTACACTACGCTCAGTTATGTTGTAATTTCGCTCTGCTTTGGATAATGTTTTGCTACAAAACGCTACAGGAGAGTTGATTTGCTCTTCATCACACTGGGATATAATAGCCCCAATAGCAAAATTACTTGCATCAGTATGCAGAATAAAATGCTTATCAAATTGAGGAATGATCATAACAGGTGCCTTATTTATGGCAGGTTGGAGAGAATTAAAAGACTGTTTCTGAGCTGAGCTCCACTCAAATGGAATACTTTTTTGTAATAGATGGAATAAGGGTCTGCCATATTAGCATACTTGAATATAAATTGATGAGAGTATCCAACCATACAAGGAAAGCTTTTATGTCCCACAAGTAGGTTGGAGGTCTCATTCGTTTAATAGCTTGAATTTTATCTGAAAATGGTTGAATTCCTTTATCTGAAACTTGGTGAACTAAAAACTTCATTTTATTCTGAAAGAAGGAACATTTGGAGGATTTGAGCTTTAGTGAAGGATTCTGAATTCGTTTGAAAGCATCTTTTAAAAGATCCAATTGCTCAGTAAATGTTTTTTAAAATTTGGTAATAGTATCCAAATATAACATAACACAGGTCAGCTTTAAATTCCGTATCATACCATCCATGGCCCTTAGAATGTTGCTGGTGCATTACTTAAATTTTGTGGCATACAGGTTGGTTCAAATAAGCCCTCACTATATATTAGGGCACATTTAGCTCGGTCTTCTGGTGTAGGTCAATTTGTCATATCTTCTGTCTTAATCCATTGCTGAAAAATAGGTTGAGCCAGCTAACAACCAGAGGGAATCATTAATCCTTGGTAAAGGGTAGCTATATTGACGATTAAATGAGTTTAACTTGCAATAATCCATAACCACCTGATGTGAGCCATCCTTCTTTTTTAACAATAACAGAGGTGAGGCCCAGGGACTATTGAAGGGCTTTAATAATCCAGCCTCCAATAGTTGATGTAATTCTTTAGTGACCTGTGCTTCCTCCACTTTTGTCTTACAATGGGGTTTGGCATAAATAGGAGGGTGATCTCCAGTTTCAACGGTATACATTACTCCCCTTATTTTACCAAAATTGTAAGTATGCTTAGCAAATATGTTGGATTATTATTCCAAAAATTGAAGTACTTGTTTCACCTGTTCTTTAGTAAGGTGTTTCCCTATTGCAGGTCCCACAGTAAGAATCTCCTTATTGGTTTCCAGTCTAAAGCCTTGTAGACTTCCAAAAGTTTTAACGTCATAAATTCGAGATAGGGGCAAAGTTTGACATAAGCTATTGTATTTTTTTGATCTGCCATTTTTCGGTTCATTGGTAAGATCTTGCCAGTAAAACAGGTAATGATCCAGTATATGCATAATCCAATACCCCACAACAATATAAAATCTCTTTATCAGAAGGGTTTTAAATGCCTTGGACTTGTATTAAATGGCCCTTATAAATAAAAAAATGCAAAATTGTATTGACAATAACCTGAGATTTTGGCGGAATAATCACAATCTTGGGGAGAAAATTAGGCATTCCTTCTTCTATGTCAGCCGTCTTGGGGTGATTTTACTTGAGGACCTTTAATATGATACCGAATGATTTAGGACCTCTTTGATCCCTCTAACAGACATACCTGACGTTTAGCATATTGAGCATGTTTAGATAAAAGCAATGGAATCTATGCCCCAAAGGGGATAGAGATTAGGCAGGGTAATTATAAATTAATCAAATTCCCACAAAATTAAGTCCAAAAAGAAGTTTATAACTTAAGTTATCAAGGACTATTAAAGGTACTGTAAAAGTTAACTTCACAATTTTCAATGGAAGTGACAAAAAAGCTCCAATTAATCGAGTACTCTGAGGACCTGCAGTGCCATATTCTTCATAATTAAAATATTGGGCGTTAATGTACACTACTTGATAAATTTTGAAGAGACTACATTCACAGGAGGTCCAGTGTCAATAATAACTTTAGCAAAAATTTGATTCACTTGAAAATTAATAAAGGTGGTTATAATTCCAAACTGAGAGGGTAAAGCCAACAAGGAGGGCAAGGAATAGTATGAACGTTCACCTTTATTATACTCTACAGGGTTTTTATCTTCCTGCTGTATACTGATATCATTATTAAAACTGTAAATCATTTTGGTTTTTTTCTTCTTTTCATCGGCTTCCATTTTATAACAATGGTCTTCTGTATGGAAGAATCAGTGACAATATTTATACTGAATAGCTCAAGCATTTTTAGGCATGGCATATACTTTAGGATGACTGGGTCTTGTTGTTTTGTAGATTTGGGGTTTTTCAGTAAACTTAGGAGGCAATATCAACAAGGATTTCTTTATGTCTAAGTTACTTCTAACGTTCTTTTTACGCTAATAAGATGACTTGCATTTGAGTCCTAGAAGTAAAAGAAGACATAACAGCATTAATAACATTGTCCAGATTTAACCAGCTTTGTGCTACCAAAGTCTGAGCCTCCTGTTGAAATTGACGGGCAAAGTTCTTGAAAGTTTCATTTTGATGGGGCTGTATGCCCAAAAAAGCCTGTTTCTGAGAGGATAAGTTTTGTTCACTCCCATATATTTTTATCCTTGCTTCCATAACCTGGGACCAAGTAGAACAAGTCATCAAATGAGGTACCATGAAATCTTGGGCTAAACAAGTGTGACAGTTTGGTAGATGATTCATTTTTTATAGTCCATGGCCTCACTCAGAGCCTTCTTATATGAATAAAGGAAAGAGATGATATTGCCTTCCCAGAAGAGTACTTATCCTTGAATACAGGTTTAAAACTTATAGGAGCATTGGCTGATAAAACATTTAGTCCAGATTGTTTTGATTAAGTGTAATGTAAGAGTTTGATTCAGAAGCTTGGGAAGAATATTGACAATAAGAACCAGCTGTTTGGGTACAAATTTCATTGATCCAACGATTTATATCAGAATGCCCCACTTTTTCATCCAATCTGTGAGATAACTTGAAAATTTGCTCCTGCTGTGCATGGTATTTATATTCCAAAGTTTTAATCTTTGTTTAGATCATATTACATTTAGATTCACAGGCCTTTAACAGGATGTCAGTATCCTTTGCTCATTTACCTAGATTAAGCAATTCGTCAGATAAGGATTGAATTTTAACAGGGGAACAATAGGTACCCTATTGGGAGTTAAATTACACTTCTTAGAAACTTTATGAACCGCTCACACAATCGTTCAACCATGCTCAAAAGAGAGTCAGCATGCTGAAGGAATCCTGAATGCCTATCAGAACCAAAAGGTCCACGAGGTCATTTAGCACCTGGGGGTCCATGAGGTCCTTCCACACCAGGAGGACATTGTTCCCCCTAAGGACCCATAGTTCCCGAGGTTTTTTACTTTGCTAACTCAAAATTAAATTCAAGAGTACAATTGCTCCAATTGGAAGAGGTGATTCTTAATTTCCTTTTCCATCAATTGATTATGACTAGAGAGTCAGGAATAAGTGTATATCCATTCAACCTGAATTTTCTGGACTCACTTCATTAACTGTTAGTCAACAAAACTATATATTCCGTGATCAAGTTGAACAAATTGTTGTTGTACTTCATTAAGAAAAATTTTGATTACTACTAATGGCATCACTTCTTTCTTTACTAAACTCAGAGTCAGACTTGAAGAACTCAGAAACATAATTACTTAAGGATTGGAATTCTTCTAATAAAATAAGCATCTCTTGGTGATGCATTCCTACTACTTGTAATAATTGGTATAAAATTGAATTCTACAAACTGATGTAAATATTGCTCAGTACCAATTCCTGACAATTGAGAAATTTGATATGAATCTCTCATTTTAGAGTGTACAGCATTAGTCCAAGATCAAGTAAAACGGATTACAGAAATTAGAACACCATCAAGCATCTGATTAATGAAGTTTCTTAAAACCTCAGGCTAAATTTGAAATTTAAAACAAAGCTTAAATTGCGGCCATAAAATTCTAATTTGGCATGGAATTCCATTATAGATGGTCCCCTTGGGATTTCAGTTCTAGTGGAATGGATCATTGTAAAATACTGCCTTGTCATGGTCTTGAGACTCTTTAGTCAAAAAAGAGAGTCCATACTAGGATTGACGTTTTAACAAGAGAGTAACTCAAAGAGCCCCCTGTAGTGAACACCACTTTTTAAAGTTTTGAAATGCACTTATGAAATGGATAGGTAAGCCTAAAAGTTACTTTATGGAATCTCCAAAATGATACAAAAAGATAGTAAATATAAGGTTGTAAATAGAACATCTTTAATTTTTAAAAGAATTGAAACATATAAGTTTTGAAGTAGTTTATAGAATAAACAGCTCTTTTATAATTGCTGAGTGTTTGCATCTTCTGATATCACCTGATTGATATAAGTGTGATCATCTTTGTTAAATATAATAAGATTAGATTCATTGAGTTCCCCCTCCAATATTATTGGTGAAAAATTTGGGGTAAAAGTTTTTGTGATTATAGATTCAGCAAAATCCCAACAGTCACGTAATGAACTGAGTCCATACAAAGTATTTTAATTATTGGATATAGTGGATAAGAAGTTCAACGTTCTTGAGGACCTATAACCTAGAAAAATAGATTAAGTCCTGGTGTTGTCCAAGTCCCAGATGGGGCCGCTGAACTATGATAGGTGGTTAAGTCACAAAATAGACTTTGAACCATGATAGCTTGTTAAGTTCAAAAAACAAATTGCTGAACCAGAGTAGGGGAAACAAATTGATAAACCTCTTAACCTACTTATAGGTTAAGTTTCATTAAAAAATGAGTAAAAAACATAATGAAAAATTAAAAAAAATTAATTTAAGATAAAAATCATAATGAAAAAAATATATAACAGTTTAAATATGTAAAATATATATAGTAAATTTGAACTTATATTTGTTATCATCAAAAAGAATCTGGTAATGTTATCAGAGGTTGTTGGTAGAAACAACTTGGGTTGAATCTGGGTTCACTGCAAGTAGACCTGAGGCGCTGGAAGAAGAAAACAGAACAGTAGAATTAGGATGGGTTGAAACTGTATTTTCCAGGAGAATTCCCTAAAGAAATAAAGCACAACTTAGGGCATACAGGAACAATGAATTGGAGAAGCCATCCAAGATGTTTCTTTAAATGTGAGGTGTAGTTTAACTCTGACTGGGGAAAAGAGGATTTCCAGACCTTTTTATTGGCAAGAACTTTTGAACTAGGATGTAACGGTATGTGGCCATGGTAATTGCGCTCTATGGGGGCGGCAGTGAGGAGAACATGGAATGGAAACGCTCAAAGAAAAGACTAATAAGAGATGCATTAAGCAAGGAAAGAAGATGGAACCAGAAATCTCCAACTTAAATTATGATGGCGGACTCAGTCAGAATTGGAGCGGTGTATACACCCAGAAAATCTTCATCATCAGGTAATCAGGTCAAGCAGGGAATGTTTTGGGATATTGATATGCTACATTACCAAGTTTATTTTGATTATAATTAATCTGCTTATCCACTAGAGGATTCATCCTGCTAGTGGATGTGGGAGACATCAATTATATACAATAATTATTATTCAGAGTATTATCCTGAATAAAGATTAAGTAATTTGTTGGGGTTGATCCATTGTATTGAAAGGCAAGATTGCATAATACTCATTAGGGTGATCCCCAGCAATGAACAAGTGATTAGGTTGTCAATTTTACTATTGATAACTTAATTAACCTGTAGGAGTCATTTGGATTTAGTCACTGATTGAATAGGGATCTTATAAATTTTTGGGTGAATAAAGCCGTCTGTAATAAAGCAACATTTGAATTACCTTTTAGAGATCACAACCTGTTGTTTATGGGTAAGAGTCCTATTAATCAAGCAAGTTTTTATCTTAAAAGGTTGATTTGATAAGGGTTTTGTGAGACATTAAGACACATTATTCGTTTTTTTCCAAAAGAAGTGCATTTAGAGTTTTTGGGAGAACCTGACTAAACTGACAAAAAACATTATCTCGCTGTTTGACTCTGGAGAATTAATTCATCAATGATGGCCTCCATTTCCAATTGGGGCGTTAACTGAAGAGTTGGGCGCCAAATTCCCTACAAATTCTCCTTTTTATTTGTGCAGATCTGATCAATATAAATACTTTTATAATTAAGACTGTCTGCTCTTGTGACTAGAGTTGGAAAGTTATGAGGATTCTTTGTCTATTCTCTTGTGATGTCTGTGGACTCTCCGTGATGAGAAAGAACAAGGACCACTGAATCTAATTCTAGGTTAAGTTCTAATAAAGTGACAGGAAGAACTTCTGAACCTATTCTGAGGTCAAGTTCTACCAAAGAGGGAAAGACCCTACATATATTCCAGAATATCACTTAAGAATAGGACAAGCACCGGGTTAGCGTTGGCTCTAATTTCCATCTTGGCTAAAAGAAGCTCAACTAGAGTAGTAAACTTCGTACTATTACTGTCCCATATAATTTAATTTCAACAAGTCAAAACAACGCACATACAAGGAACCTGTACAGTTAAACAAGGAAGCTGAAGAGAGTTACTATCCAAAAAGAGTAAATGGATCCTGAACAATTAACTAGTGACGCTCACCACTGAAAAGGACTTTATTGTTAATCTCCCAGTTTTAACAAACATGATATCATCAGAGTTTCTTTGGAAACCACTGTTTTAGAGGCAAACGTTCTGATGAACTAGATATCTGAGTCACTGAGATACTTCTGTTGGCAACAGCTGGTGACGCCATTACTTCATTGATCCTACTAGTATCACGCATTAAAGTTAACGTCTTTGGTTTTTTGTGAGTTTTATTTCATATTAAAACTTCAGTAATAAAATAAAAGCATATCTTATAGTTGTAAGTGGTTACTATTTTTATTATCTCAACTTAATTAGTAGATAATTATAAAGAGCAAAAATTGTTAATCATTGTAAAAGGTATGGAACATCTGGACCACTAAAGAGTTGGAAAATGAGGAGAAAGCGTCTCTTTTACCATTCAGTTTGGGCCACTTGCAATTAGCGTCCTGCAATTAAAACCCCTTAATTGTAACAATTGAGTTTTTCTCAATTATTACATTTTAACTCATATTCAAATTTTGCAAATCTGAGTCAAATCGCTTTACAAATGCTTTTTGCTCTGTCATTTTGAGCGCTGGGTCGTTCCTCACCCAAGTTGAAGATCAGGCTCATAAGAGCCTAATCAATGATTTGGGGGAGGCCCCCAATGGGCAGCCTTTATAAAGCGCGCCTACTAATTCTGAAGTTCACTTTGAAATTTTAACCCTATCATTCCCTTCCTAGGGAGCATTGTTGGTTGCTCCCCAGTCAAGCTCTGGTCGGTGGGCCCTTTCTAGTACTCTGAAAAACAAAGGTTGCCTCAAGGTTTGCATACCTCGCTTACCTGTTATCTTTTTTGGGTGTCTGGCCATCAAGGAGCTTTTCAAGTGGGTTGGGTTGAACCAACCCCCAGAGGACCTTGCATAACCTACTAGAGTAGGCAATGTTTGGCGCTGTTGGTGCCCAAACCTCTCCCTAATCTGTTAGGCTACTTTAGTTGCTTGTTAAGTGCACCAATGAAACATTTTAATATATGGAATTTAAAAACTGTGGTTTTTCTGTCTGTGACAGTATTCTGAAGTTGTATGTGTGCTGCACACCTCTGATCCCCAGTTCAGCTGACCTCAGTGGTCACTTGGTCCCAGTTGTTAAGGAACCAGCACCAGTGGGAGCCAGTGACTGACGGCCAACCCTGGACCTGAAGTGACCATTGGTTGAAAATATTTATGGGCCTCCCGCTCACCAGGAATTTGGTGGCACCAAGGGGACCTGTCCCAGAAGGGCTCCCTCACTAACAAATGGTCCTCCCAGAAAGGGGCTGGACATCCAGCCATGCTGTACCATGAACCCCTCATGCTCTTCTGTTGGAGAAAGCGCCTTCCTGGTCAAGATGGGAATACCATTGCCAACAGGAGCCTGGGAGGGGTGCGCAACACAATCAAGTGGTGGACATGCATCCTCGGGCTGGGGGCCACCCAGCCACGCTGAGCTGCGCACCAGGCACCCCTCTTGCACTTTTGTTGGATAAAGCGCCTTCCTGTTCAGGATGGGAAGAGCATCGCCAACTGAAGTATGGGAGGGGGCACAACACATCCACATGCTGGGCGTGCATCCTTGGGATGGGTGGGCTGATTCTGGCATCCCAGTCCCAATTTGCCCTTGCCATTTGTCTTTTCCCTCAAGGGGCTCAGAGTTTATCTGGGCTAGCTTTCCTGAGGCTCAAGGTAACTTTCCCCAGGAAGCCCTTGTCGTGGCAGCCTTCCACTGTGGGGCCCCTCTTTGGGGAGGGGCCCTTCTCTAGAGGGGGGTAATGTAACAATTGAATTCATTTTGTTTTTTACATTTTTGACTCAGATTTGGATTTTTTGAAACTGAGTTGAATCACTTTAAAAAAGCTTTTGGTGCAGGTGTTTTGGGCGCTGGGTTGTTCCTCACCCAAGTTGTAGATTAGGCTTGAACAAGCCTAATCAATAATTTGGGTGAGGCCTTCAAAGGGCAGCCTTTATAAGGAGCGCCTGCTAATTCTGAAGTTCACTTTGGAATTTTAACCCTAGCATTCCCTTCCAAAGGGCATTGTCAGTTGCCCTCAGTTGAGCTCTGGTTGGCAGGCCCTTTTTATTATCCTAAATAAAGACAAAGGTTGTTTTGGTGTTTTGATACCTTACTTACCTGTTGGTCTTTTTCAGATGTCTGTCCATCTAGGAACTTTTTAAGTGGGTTGGGTCAAACCAACCCCCCATAGGACTTTGCATAACCAACTAGTAGTAGGTAATGTTTGGCGCTGTTGTACCCCAAACCTCTTCCTATCTGGTTAAGCTACTTTGGTAGCTTGACGGTTTACCAAAGAATCATTTTAATATACAGTGGTTGGAACTGGGGTTTTTCTATCTGTGACATTTATATCATGACATAATGGTTGGTATAAGATCTGAGTAAAACTTATGCGTAAATTGTGATCATCAATTGAAAAAAACTTACTTCAAACAAAGTTCACCTTTATAGGGATTTAAGTTTATAAATGGCAGGAGAAAGCTCCCAGCTTACATAATTTAGTTTATGGAGAAGCCATTCTAGCAATAAGATACCATCTGAAGGGTCATATGCGTATAAGACCTCTCAGTAATATTATGGAACACCGCTAAATTCTGTTTAGGGCTTCCTCTCCCCACTAGTTATCATCACGGCTACAAAAGGCCATAAAGTGGGTTAAAATTATATAACCTGAAGGGCTAATAGCTGAGGTGTACCAACCATGATAACAAGACCACTATTACCCTTGCTAAGCCCCTGCTTAATTTCCTGTATCAACAAGATATCTGCATACTAGTAAATACTTAACTGAACATCTTGTTTAAATATTAATCATATTATCATCTTAAATTTACCTAGTGAAAATGTACTCACATTAGTGAAATTGAAGATCTTTAAAAGTTTTTTTCCAAATGTTGGACAAGGATACTATCAATTGTTTAAAGCCTTGTTGGGCTGTTGAATGGTTGACTGGACTTAAATCGTCAGGTAATTTATTATGAGAATAATAATAGCTGATGCTAAATTATTAAGTATCACATTGAAATTATCAGTGATTATAAAACAAAATATCCAAAGTATATCTGAACTTGGGATTTGTGGCCTAGTGATTCAACATAATTTATATTCAACTATGGTGACATGGGCCCAAAGGCTTTGTTGGTTTATGTCAAAATTAGCTTTTAATGTCAATTAAGTTTTTGATCAAATTAATTACTAATAGTGTATAAATTGCCTTGGTATGTGCTGCCAATTGCTTCAGAGGAGCATCAGTTCAGCTATTTGCAGATGAGTCAGAAATGCTGTCTTGATATATTATGAGTTTGACACCAACCCTGAGGCCATGTGAGATGCTCCCAAGTCATAAGGATTGTAGAACCTCAGACAAACTTATTACCTTTTTCTCTGGCTAAGTGCCAAATAAAATGAGGCGTCATGGGTAAGATGTGGTTAACATCAAACCCTCTAGATTATCTCCAAGTTGATACTAATAAAATACGATAATTTATCAAAACAAGTTAATTGTTGAATATCTCAGCTTTTTGTATCTAAAACTTTTTTGTTGTATTAAGTTGAGAAATTACTTGAGATCAGAAAGATCAGGGCAGTGAGCCATTGTAAAAGTAAACAGCAGAAGAAAATGCTTGAAAATGTCATCTTCAAGTAGTTTATATTAAATATTGTCACCGTCTGGTCTATTGTCACATACATAGACGCCTGAAACTCCAAATTGTTTCTTAAGAAGAACTAGACCAATTGAAGTAAGCCTAAAATTCAACAAGTGGCTCTCATGGCTGGGAACGCAAATGGTGACCACGCTGAGCAGGGGAGCAACCCTTGGCTATATCAATTTTTAAAGGATGAATTTACAAAATTTCAAGACTCAATGGGCATAATGAGTCATCAGATTGAAAATCTCACTGAAGAAGTCTCTTTTATTGATGAGGCAGATAATACTCTACATAAAGAAGTGAATAAATTAAAAAAGATTATCAGAGAGAAGGATCTAGTGATTTCTGCTCTTTGATTTCAAACGTCCAATCTGAATAAGAAAAATGCTATAGTGAAGGATTTGGATAATGGCCAAATCCATCACGCCCAAAGCGTTTCTACTGACAGTGATGCCTCTAAACATTATGAGATTAATTCTGGGCCACGTCGGCAATTGCCACATAGAATTGTTACTTTGGCCAACCCAAATTTCCTCTTACTGTGGTGCAGCGCCTTGGCGCCCTAATACGCCTGGTTCAAGCCAGCAAAGAAGTAATTGTGATACCCATGAGCAGGAGAATGCTAATTACAGACCATTGAACTTGCCTGCTTTTGATAAAAATGGAAGTTTAGAAAATTTTGTCAAATGCTTTGGAATGGCCATTTATGGGGCCAGTGATTGCAATAAAGTGGCCACTATTATCAACTGCTTAGACAAATGGAGTATCAAGTTAATTATGCATCATTTGGATAAAAACCAATCCTATGCCAAAGTTAAAGGGACCATGCTTCATTAATTTGAAGGTCCAGAACAAATGTTGACTATAAAACTCAAATTCATGAATATAAGCTTTAAGAAAGATGAAACATATGATGAATTTGTGGATTAATTCTATCGTGAAGCCCAAGTTCTAGGCACAAAGGCTATTATCGATTTTGATGCTAAGATTGCATTACAACATGCAGTACAACCTTACTTAAATATGTCAAACAGCTTATTGCCTGATTTTGTGCAAAACCTTGCAATGTCCAAATTGGTTGATTATCTGCATGGATGCTCACAAAATTATGGCCCTCCAAATACTAGATACAGATCAGGACCTGTTACATCTGTTGGAAACCCCTACAATACCAATAATAATACAGACAGTAATCCGCCTGTGAAAACTGAGCAAGCCCTAAATACAAGGGCCTCATGACCATTAAATGAGATTACTTGCTATAACTGCAATCTTAAAGGACACTTTGCTTACTGATGCTTTCAGCATAGTGATAATGTAGTACTTCCAGATAACGCACAGGTGGAGGGAAAAGAACAAGCACAACAGATACAGGATGCTCTATTGTGCCAAAAACATCAGTCCCACCTGACCAACAAGAAAACGCAGGTCAAGGGGCCTCAATTACCAGCAAAATGAATTCTATTTTAGCACTGAATGAAGAATTCACAAATTTACATGCGGCAACTTGCTCTCAGAGTAAGGTTGTCATACCTGAAGCCTCTGAAGTAGTTGCTAAAACATATGTGCAAAAGATACTTATGAATATTTCATCTGAGGGGCCGAGCAAATCAGCAGATACCCCTAGCTTGAAGGGTGTGAATATAGCTATGCTAATTGACACATTTATAAATGAATGTTCTAGCATTGGAAATACCCTAAAGCATAAACTTAACTCTTTAAATACTTCTCATATCAAACAAGTAAACTTTATTGATTCTTATTAAAAAAAAAAGAAAAAAAGAAAAAGATAAATGAAAATGAAAAGAATATAAACCAAAAAACAATAAAAATAAAACTTTTTAAAAATGAAAAAAAACAATAAAAACTAAAATGGATATTTTTATATCATGTATTCTCAATTCTCATCGCCACAAGGGCTAAATGATCTTTCTTTGGGAGGCGGAGGAGAGGGAGATCAAAGCCAAGGGGGCCGGTTTGGATTTGCATAGGATTTCTGGAGTTGCAGCAGGAGTAAAGTTGAACATTTGGAAAATGTTGAACCATAGCTGGTTAGACCAGCCTAAAAAATGAAGGCAAAACACTTGAGTTAACTGTAGCATGCAGAATAGAAGTATGGATTTTAAGAATAAAAGTTTATCCAGGACCAAAAGGCTATTAACATAGCATCATATTCTGAAGGTCAAGAAAAATTGGATGTTGTGACCAAGGAAAAAGAATACCCTCCACTTTTATCCAGTCATGGAGGGGAAAGTGTTGAATGGTTGACTGGACCTAAATTGTTAGGTAACTTGATAGGGGAAATAATAATATTAACTGATGCTAATTTATTATGTATCATATTAAAATTATTAGTGAATATGGACCAAAAATATCCTAAGTATATCTAAACTTGGGATTTGTGGCCTAGTGATTCCACATAATAATATTCAACTATAATGACATGGGCCAAGGGCTTTGTTAGTTGAGTCAGCTTAATAATAATAGTCAATTTGATGACTTAGCACATGGGCTTTGTTGGTCTATTTTGAAATTAGCTTTTAACTTTGATTGAGTTTTAGATCAAATTGATTACTAATTTGTGGTACAAATCGCCTTGGTATATGCTGCTGATTGCTTGAGAGGAGCATTGGTTCAGCTATTTGCAGACGCTTCAGAAATGCTGTCTTGAGATAAAATGAGTTTGACACCAACCCTGAGGCCATGTGAGATGCCCTCAAGTCTTAAGGATTGTAAACCCTTGGATGAAATTATTATGTTTTTCTCTGGCTAAGTTCCATTGAAAATGAGGCGTCATGGGTAAGATGTGGTTAACATCAATCCCTATAGATTATCTCCAAGTTGATACTAATTAAATATAATTACGTAATAAAACAAGTTAATTGTTAAATATAACAGCTTTTTGTATCTAAAACTTTTTTGTTGTATTAAGTTGAGAAATTACTTGGGATCAGAAAGATCAAGGCAGCGAGCCATTGTACAAGAAACTAACAAAAGGATATAGCTTTAAAGTTTCATTTCCAAGGAGTTTATATCTTGAATATTGTCACCGTCTGGTCTATTGTCTCCATACAATAGACGCTCACAGCTCTAAATTATTTCTGAACAAGACCAGCCCCATTGAAGTAGGCATAAAATTCAACATGGGCCTACAGAGTAAAGGGATAAGGCTATGGCGTTTCTTATATAATGACCCATTTTTGCTCAAGTAATTAATATATGGACAATCTTTGGAGTTGAGTCTAGTGTAAAAAGGGATACCATACCAATTTACTTGAGTTCTGAATGATTATCCACTGAACAAAAGGTTTTAGTAAAGGAAGTAAAAGACTTTTAAAGGCCGGAAAATAGCTTATTAAAGATACCTTAGTCTAGCTTGCACAATTATTATAAAGATTGGGCAAACATGGTAGTTATTCATTAATGAAGAGATAACTACCAAATAGACTCTAAACCACAACCCACGTTGATGACTCCCTTTATAGGTGGGAGAAACCATGTTTTTAGTCATGGACCTCATATCAGGGTGCAGTCAAAGTTCCCCAGAGGATCAAGAAAATTGTACAATAATCAAATTTTAGAACGCATCCAGCCAATCAAATGGCTCAAGGGTTGTGCAATACTCCAACCACTTTATCAAAGATAATAGACTTATTATTAGGACATCTTGTGATCTAGCTTGTATTAGCTTAGATATAAGACAATTAATTTTGTGGACAATAAAGCACTTTTAAGCACCTATAACAAGTTTTCCAAGAACTGCTACAATCAAACCTAGAAGGTAAACAGGTAAAATATAAAAACATATAAAGATAAGAAAAAATAATTTTTTTCAGTATTGATAAAGACAGACTTCACCCTCATATCAAAAGATAGAAGCCATCAAGAAAATAAAGATAACATAATCATGTGTGACGTTCAGGTTTTTTGAGTATTTAAGATAGAAAAGACAATCCCTAAATGGGTTTGTTCATTTTTCTAAGCGTATAATTATTTATTGAAAAAGGAGTCATGTTCAATAGCCTTAATATCGCCATTCAGCGTTTGTTTGGCTATAAATATAAGCAAATTGAGGAAAAATAAATTACAATACCTAAACATTAAAAACAATTTATCATCCAAATGGATTCATCACTGAATGAAGTTGGCGCTTTCTTTCTCAGGTTGAGGATGCTAGCAAGAAAGGCCAATTAGCATATTACATTTAGATCCTCAATCACCATGAGAGAAGCTTATAACTTATGAAAAAAGAGCGCCTCACCATTATATGCTTTTAGATATTCTGAGCCATATATAGGACTAGCTTCAAGTTGGTCACCAATCACAGCTCCTTAAAATAGTTACTAAGATTAAAAGAGCTCATAAGGCGGTTAGCATGCTGGGCATAAAAATAACAAAATTATGATTCCAAGATTATTCACCTAGCTGGTTCAGCTCAACAGAACTCTAATTGCTGTTATGATTAACACAAAATCTACATTAATTTTCTTGTGGACAAACTAATTGATGAAATGTCATCAAATAAGTATACAATTAAAAAATAGATGCAATAGTCCTTGTAGAATTTTCTAGCTAGATGGTTGACTTATTTGGTGCTAACCCAGAATTTCTACAGTATGTCAGAAGCAGTAGTCTTGTACTTCAAGACTGTCTAAGAAAATAGACCAAGTTGCCCTTCTAAGCTACTAACCTTAATATTTATTAAATGTAAGACATTAAGTACTGTAAGATATGGCAATAGAAAAATTATATAAATGATAACAATAAGAATGCTTATATTGGCTTTTAGTAGGTCTAATAACACAAAAACCTTGCCCATGATGTAACCAGAAAAATCTGAGTCCCAATATGGAAGTGAAAAAACTTTCATTGACAGAGTTGACCCTGTTTAGTTTTCATGTTGATACTTTCTTTCTCTATTTTGGTACCGTCCATCCCCTGGTTGGCTTGCCTCAAATAATTAAAAAAAATCAGGAAAAAGAACCCCCTTTTAGAAAGCTCTAAAAAGTATATAATTGTTGAGAAATTATGCCTCCTCAATAAAACCCTTTTTGAAGTCATTTCCATATTTTAAACTTAATTATAGAACTTTGCTCACAAATACAAATTATATATTATGTCTGGATTGGGTCCAAGTGTAAACTATAAGCAACTTAAAATATATAGTACTGAATATATAAATTTATAAAATACCTATTGTAAATCAGTTAAAATATGGCGCTGACTTCAAAAAGAGTTTTATTGAGGAGGCATAATTTCTTGATTAATTCATACTTTTTAGAGCTTTTTTAAAGGGGGTTCTTTTTTTCTCAAATTTTTTGAGAAGGTTCTTTATTCCCCAAAAAATTTACTCTCAGTTCTTCCTTCCCAAAAATAGTGCATTTTTAATGGTGGCTCTTTTTCCTACTTTTATTATTTATTTGATTTATTTGAGGTACACTGACCAGGGGATGGACAGTACTGAACACAACACTCAAAATGACAAAACAAAACTACTAACCAGGTGGGAAGCAGAAACTGCTAAACCACCATGGCAGAGGGTGAGGAGGGGTTGGGGGTTGGTTTTCAGAAAGACCCACCTCAATCAAGGGATGTTGGTTACAGTACTGGATCAGAGCAGAGAGCCAGGGCGTTGGGGCATCCGCATAGTGGGGGTTAAGGTCAGCATAGTAGGAGTTTTCCTCTTCTGCATCAAGATAATGACAGGAAAGTGTTTCAACAAAAGCTGCAAGGAGAACTTCAGCTTCTTTTCAGGCTTCAGGAAGTTGGGTGAAAAGGGAGATACTGTGGCAGGTGATTTTGGCTGAGGGATTGAATGAAGCAATTGTTGCAACATTCATAACAGCAACTTCAGCATCATCAAATAGTTTCAAGATGTCACTTCAGGGAGATTCAGGGAAGTTGGGGGGAAGAAGAGGGTGGGCAGGCCATGCTGGAGCTGAGCCACTGACTGGGCCACCGCAGTGCATAGTTTTGGGCAATGAGGAGAGGCTACTGCAGCTAAGGTGAGCTGGTGTGGTGATCACTTTGGAAGGGGGCTGTATTGGGCAGAGGAGCAAAATAGTGAGGGGTAGGGGTTTCATCAAAGTCAGGAAGGAAAAATTCTGCCCAACCATAATCACCTTGGCAGAGAGGTTGACCTGTATACTTACCAATAAGGACATGACCTGATTCATCAGTTTCAGCCAATAGATCCCATAGATTTTGGTTCACTGGAATAGTGGTGTTCAAATTTGGGTGGATGGGATTGGGTGAATGGGCAGCTGCTTGGGTGCCAATGGTGGTCCAAGCATTGCTCTGATTGGCTGGGGTAGATTTAGGTGGGAGAGTGAGGCTGGAGGTTTTGGGGGGGCTGATTTTCTATGTGGGCCCACTGAATGAGATTGGAGGGTGGGAGGGGGCAGCAAAGCACCCCATACTGAACCTCCAGAAGGAGGCTCAGAAGCCACAGCAGTGGACTTGGCCTGAGAGCACACTCTTTTTGCATGGTCAAGGCCAAAGCAGAGGGAACAAATCTGCCTACCATTATCAACCTGAGCCCAAAAGAAATGATCAGGCGCTGCAGCCACACTAGCGCGGGGTGGGATTTGTTGGGCTATGGTAGGGTGGTGTGGTATGATGGTGGCTGTTGCACAAGGAGCAGCAAGGTGCTCCACACCAGATGGAATGGCAAAGATGAGGTTAGGCTGAGTGCCATAAGCCATGAGCCCCACGACCAACTGGTCATACAAAACCTGGGGTGGAAGATGGGATGGGAGATTTGCAAAGGATACCACCAGCGTGGTGTCTGAAGGGAGGTGAGTACAGGTTGTGGGAATGGGGTTTTTTATAAATTAGAGGAGTTTGTGCTGCTGCTTCAGCATCCTCCTCAGATTGGAATCCAACATCAAAGTAGCCCTTAAAAGGGCAGAAGTCTATAAAGCTAGCTGGTGCAAAGGCTGCAGTGGCTAGCTCAATAATTGCCTTATTGGCATATGGGAACAAATGCCCATAGTCCACTCTGAGGCAATAGTGAATGGCAGAGCAAGGAAGGGTGAGAGGATGGGGGTGAGAAGGGTGGATGTGCGCCAGGTGGAGCGCTAAGTCCCATGGGGGGACAAAATGGTTGGAGGCAGTGGGTGGGCTGTTTGAGCCCATCCAAACATGCTTGCCCGCGGGGCAGAAAACACTAGGTGGGGGTGCACTGCTGCCCCACACTGGGGTGGCAGGTGGCGGAGCCAAGGACATCAAAGAATAGGTTTGGGCAGACAGCTGTGGATAAATAAAACTTTAAATTTAAAATCACTCAAAAGTGACTTCGAGCTTTAAAAGAAAGTTTACTTTTATTATTTATTACTATCTCTATATATCATTTTTGACCCCTTGCTATTTCTCTATAAAATTAAAACTTATTGTATATATATACTATATAGTATCTTATAAACAAATATACTAATTTTCATTTTATTAAATAATTAAGTTTATTGGTCAAATTATATTAATTTTACTGGTCATCATCTATAATACTTCATTTTGTTAATTTTTAGATGATTTTATTGTTTAACGTATGCTGATTTACTGATCCCCATCTACAGTAATCCATTTTATTAGATTTGGTTGCTTATATTAGTCAATCTATAGTAAATTTATTGATCGCTATCTAAAATAATTCATTATATTAAATTTAGATGATTTTATTGGTCAATGAATGCCAAATTTACTGATCGCCATCTACAGTAATTCATTTTATTAGATTTGGTTGCTTTTATTAGTCAATCTATTATAAATTTATTGATCACTATCTTATAAAATAATTCATTTTATCAAATTTAGATGAGTTTACTGTTTAAATTATGCAAAAACAATAGCCATCTATAATGATTTAAGCTCGTCCCTCTATAAGCTCATACTGACTGAATTTTGAACATACCCCCCAGCCATTGGACATATCAAAAGTGCTTCGAAGCTATTGCTTCTCCGATGCCGGAAAAAGTTTACCCGGAGCTGTATTAGTCCCACAAGTATCCATTGCTTCCGAGCTCATTTTGATATTTACTAAATTAATGAACATACTTACCCAATCCCTACAAAGGTTAAATTGGACCTAAGTTGGAGAATCCTTTATTTTTGGAGGTGATCATCCAAATCTGTCAAGTATTTTCAGAGTTATATGCGAACAAACATAAAAAACATACATACACACAGGTCAAATTGAGAACTTTCTTCTTTTTCAAAGTCAGTTAAAAATAATAAAAATGCTTATTTATTTATCAACACAAGTCTAACGAAGAAGGTACAATTTAAGAAATTATAAGGATGAGACGAAAAATCTCTTGGCTTTAAATTTTGCATGTCATACTAGAGTTAGGGGTGTCACATGTGGAAGGAGAGGAAAGTCACGCTTTTCACAATGGTGCATTCTTTTATTGATACAGCGTAACACTGTATATCGATACTTTGTATTAAGTTAAAATTTTATTAAATTAGTACACCAATATAAGAAAAGATTCAAATTGTGATATAATTTTTTAATAAAATAAAAAATAATGAGAAAGCATTTTTCGTTTATTTTGTACTTGTAATATGGAATAAATGATATCTTGTTTTATACCAAGTATATTTAAATAATTATAGAGCTTTTCTGTAGCTTTTCTTTTTTTAGCACTAGTGGTGCCCAACCCCAAAAAGGGCAAGATACCACACATTTTTATTTGCAAATGGGCCAAACAAGGGATTATTAGAAATAAAAAAATCCTAATATAGCACCTCAGCTAACAGCCTAGTTTGCCATATCAGAAGGTGAGGAAGCTTTGGGAAAACTTTTATCTGGCACCCGCTTTAGCTTGTGGACCATGGTGGACAACATAGGGGTTGGGGCATCAGCAGCATGTGGCATAAGGAGGTAGAGCTGGGGTTATCTTCATTAATAAGGCCAGTGATATCCATTGCCTCAACATATTGAGCAAGTTGATGCTCAGTAAAAGTGATTAAAGCAGGCACACAAGTGAACAATTTAATGTGCTGGCAGGGTTGAGGATAATTGGGATCAAACATCAAAGTTTTTACTGCATCAATGCATGTGTGACTTGAACCAAAAGTAAGCTCTTCAATTTCATATTGTGCATCTTCTTCAAACTTGTGAGGGAAATTGGGGATAGGAGTACCCTCAACAAGGGGCTCCATCACCCCATGAAGATGTTGACAGAGGAGAGTTTTGGCAAGGGCAGCAGCTGCTTGTTGCAGCTTTTTCTTTTTCTTTTTCTTTTTTTAGCACTAGTGGTGCCCAATCCAAAAGGGGGAGCTGCCATGCATCTTTATTTGTAAATGGGCCAAACAAAGGGATAATCAGAGTTAAAAAATTCATAATATAGTCCCTAGGTTATCAGCCTAGCAAGCTATACCAGATGACAAGGAAGCTTTGGGAAAACTTTTGTCTGGCGCCCACTTTAGCTGGTGGACCATGGTGGACAACATCGGGGTAGGGGCATCAGTGACATGAGGCATAATGAGGTATAGTTGTGGGTTTTCTTTGTTAATGAGGCTGGTGGTGTCCATCACCTCAACATATTGAGCAAATTGATGCTCAGCAAAAGTGATGAGAGCTGGCAAACAAGTAAATGACTTGATGCGCCATTGGGTTTGGGGATAGTTGAGGTCAAAAAGAGAGGTTTTTGCTGCATCAATGCAAGTGCAGCTTGCACCAAAAGTGAGCTCCTCAATTTCATAATTAGCATCCTCAATGAAATTGGAAGGGAAATTTAGGATGGGACTACCCTCAACTAGGGGTTCCATCACCCCATTGAGATGCTGGCAGAGGAGGGTGTTGGCAGGGGCAGCTGCAGCTTCCACTGCCATTTGATTATTATTTTTATAATTTGGAAAGCCACTTTTAGAGTGAAAACGGTAGGGGCGCAAATTGGGAGGATCAATAAAAAACTCCTCCAATGCAAAATTTGGCTTCACATTGTATGGTCAGTTGCTATCATCAATTGAATTGAGACACTTGAATGGATTAAGCTCAGCTAGTGCTGGACCAGCCACAGGAGTTGGTACAGTGGTAGAACCTGATTGGCCACAAACAGTTGACCATGGCAGCTCAGCCAAAACTGTTTCAGCCATTTACTCAGGATTCTGTAACCTGGCCAAATTATTCAAATTTTTAAAAAATATTTAATTCTGATTGGCTGCTGATTTCAAAGCAGCGCCAGAATTACCTGAGTGTGGGGGTGGGAGGATCATGCCCCATTCACAAAATTGGGGCAAGGCAGATGCTGGGGTGGTGCCAGAAGGAGGGGCGATGGAAGCAGCAGAGGTGGAAACTGTTGGGCACTTGGCTTCAAGTGGTCAAGCACAAAGCATAAGGGGCAGATGGCGTGGCTGTTTTTGAAGCGCACCCAAAAAGGATGATCAGGGGCAGACCTGATCACGGTGCAGGGGGAATCTTGAGATGGGTGTCATGATAAAATGGGTGGATCATCTCAAAGGTGCAAGGGCCTGCCAGACAATCTGCCCCATGGGGCACCACAAACTACAACACGGGGTCTGCACCATAAATGGCCAAACCCTCCATGAGCTCATGGCGGAGGCGTTTGGGGGAAAGGTAGGAGGGCAACCTGGCGAACTGGACCAACAAAGTGGCTTCATCTGGGAGCAGGGTGCAAACAGTGGGGAGCGTAATTTTTTATAAATCAATTGCAGCTTGGCTGCTGCTGCATTGGCTGAGTGGAAGCTGAGGTAAAATACCCCTTAAAGGGGAAAAAGTCAATAAAGCCAGCAGATTTTAAACTGCTGTGGCCATCTTAATGATGGCTTGCTTGCATATGGGAAAAGATTCCCATATTTGACCCAGAGGCCAAAATGCAAATTGCTCCATGGGAGCACTGCCTGAGAGCTTGTGAGGTGTTGGGTTAAGCCCCAAGGGGGGACATAACGCCCAGTAGCGTTGGGATGGCTAGCAGAGCCAGCCCAGGCGCGCGCTCAGAGGTGGCCAAAAGATGCCATATGGCGGCGCACCACCACCTCAAGCTGGGGCAGCAGGCATCATTTGCTTTGACATTGGTAGGTTTGGGATTGATCAAGCAGTCATGTTTTGTTTTTGAAAAATCCAAATTTTGCTTTTTTTAGGTATCAAAGTGAAAGAAAGACTTGTTGCAGCTTTTTCATTTTTAGCAATCAGTCAAACTTAAACTATTTTTTAATACTAGTGGTGCCCAACTCAAAAGGAGCCTCCATGCATCTTTATTCACAAATGGGCCAAACAAAGTGATTATCATAGATTAATAAATCTCTAATATAGTCCCTAGGTTATCAGCCTAGCAAGCTATATCAGATGGCAATGAAGCTTTGGGGAAACTTTTGTCCAGTGCCCATTTTAGCTGGTGGACCATGGCGGACAGCATTGGGGTGGGACATTATCAACATGGGGCATAAGGAGGTATAGTTGGGGGTTTCTTTGTTAATGAGGCTGGTGGTGTCCATCGCCTCAACCTATTGAGCAAGTTGATGCTCAGCTAAATTGATGAGAGCCAGCACACAAGTAAACGACTTGATGTGCCAGTGGGTTTTGGGATAATTGGGGTCAAAAAGAGAAGTTTTTGCTGCATTGATGCAAGTGCAGATCACACCAAAAGCAAGCTCCTCAATTTTGCACTTTGCATCTTCCTCAAAATCATGAGGAAAATTGGAGATAGGAATATCCTCAACAAGGGGCTCCATTGCCCCATGGAGTTGCTGGTGGAGGAGGGTGTTGGCTGGGGAAGCTGCAGCCACAACTGCCATATTGTTAATATTTTTATAAACGGGAAACCCATTTTTTGGACAAAAACGGTGGGAACGTGATTTGAGAGGGTCAGCAAAGAACTCCTTTAAAGCAAAATTGGGTTTCACATGGCATGGCCATCCGTCCTCCTTAATCCATTTGAGAGCCTTGAATGGATTGGATTCATCCAGCGCTGGGCCAGCCACAGGAATTGGGGCTGTAGCTGGAGCTGATTGGCCACATGCTGTCAACCATGGCATATGAGCTGAAACTGGTTCAGCCATCAACTCAGGATTCTGTAATCCAGTTAAAGTTTCAAAATTTTTAGATTTTCATAAACTTTGATTGGCCACCACTTTGGAAGCAGCACCAGAATTCCCCAACGTTGGGGGCAGGAGTATCAAGCCTCATTCAAAAAATTGGGTGAGGCAGCTGCCAGGGCAGCGCCTGAGCCCTGAGCGGTGGATGTGGTGGGAGCGGCAACAGTGGGGCACTTGCGCTTCAAGTGGTCAAGCTCAAAGCACAAGGGGCAAATGGTGCAGCCGTTTATGATGCGCGCCCAGAAGGGTGATCAGGGGTGGATCTGATCACAGTGCAGGGAGAATTGTGAGGTAAAAGTTGTGATGAAATGGGCAGATTGTTGCAAAGGCGTGAGGCCCTGCATCAAAAATAAACTATTATACTTTCATTAAGATTGGTTTTAGCTAATTGGAAGAGAGTATTCATCTTCATCTTATAGTTCAGTTATTGATCTTAAGCAATCAGGCGGGTGTAAAATCTGCACTTGTCATAAACCCTGAAGCCTATAAAAGGGCTTTTGCAGTTGTGAACTCTTTTCTTAATTTAGTGTTAGTGCACATTATATAATTAAATATCAACTGTTATAAATTGCCTCTAAGGATTTTTAAAGGGGAATATAATAATAGGGTCATTTATCTATTATAATTCATTGAGAGCAGATATTAAATATCTGAAAAAACGCCTTAAAATAATTATAGGGCATATAATCAGAATAAGTATTCTTACCATGTAGCTTTTGGCTCTAGGTCAAGTCTTGGCCAAGTATGAGAGGCAGAACCATGGTCCTAATAATGAGGATTTAATAAAGCATACGTTACATTATTATACTAAGCTTGAGCATTAGGATGTTACCTGGCTCAGCGGTGCAAGGTCGTTATGTTTTATTGCAGCTAAGCTTTCTAGATTGCATTGTTAGCTGGTTGCTGTTGTATCAAATAAATAGTCAAGATGGTATTGCGTACATGAATATACAATTTTTTTCATGTGTATATCCAATTGTCTGGTTTAATATTGCAAGCTTAAGATTGAGGGGTTGTTTGTTTTGAGCTTACCAGGATGTTATTTCATATTCTCATAAAAATTGTTGTAGTTCAGTAGTTTCATGCTGGCCATCATTATTCTTTCAAGTTTTTTATTGCCTTATGTAATGTGCTTGTGGTCATCAGAGCTGTAGGCAAATCATCAGAGCCTTCTGATTGAATTTGATAGAGCTGCAGACCTTTCAACAGTTTTGACTTAGGTTGTAGTAAATGATATGTTTCTTCCATAAGCTCTTCAATGTCATCTGTAAAGTCCCCAAGGCTATCATAGTTGTAAGAATGATCATCAGACTCTCCTGGTTTTATTCAGCAGGATGCTGTAATTTCTCTACTTGTGACTAAGGTGGAAGATAAAAGGAGGTTTTTCATCAGGTTAATGAGCTGAGTGGCGTTAGGGGTACTTTTCCCTAAGCCAACTGTTATTTTCCCAGATAGTAACAGGTGCTTCCAAGTTGTAACAGTGATAAGTCAGAAATGAGATTATTCACTAAGGGCTGAGTTTGATGAAACCTTCAGGCGTCAAAGAGGTTGCATGAAGACATCCTTTCTATTGAGATGAATCCTTTATTTGAGATTCCTAACTGTCTTATATTGACCAAAGTGCTCCTTTGCTTCTTCAATAAGCAGTGGTATATACCATCATGTTTGGTTTCAGCGAGGATGGTAGTAATTGCTTCAAATAAATTTTGGAATCTGATAGCTCTTGGGTTCAATCGTAGAAACAAAAGGCAGAAACAACAATTTATTTGTTTTGGTGAAGCCTATTATAAAGAATCTTTTCTTTTCAGCTATTTAACAACTTTACTACAAGTTCCAGAGGAGTATGAAGGAGGTTTAAATTACTCAAGGCATATATGGCAGGAGCAACTAGTCTTTTGTCTCCAGATTTAGTTGGAACATTGTGTGGCTAATTATATGAAATTTTTTTTGTAAATGTTTGAAGTATTCTTGTGTGTCTTATAGATTGAGCTCTAGGGTGAAGTCCAGTGATTTAGGCTGATTTTGCAAGGAAGTCAAGTACATTAGGAGAATTAAATACTTAAACCCAAAAATATAGATTTAACTTTGCCAGTTGAACTGAAATCTTGTAATTTCATGTAGTCAGCCTCCAGGGTTTTTCCTCTAGTTTTATTCATCCTTAATTTGCTTGAGATGGTATTCAAGGAGAGCTTGGTGTATCTCATTAAATAGCTCCTGTTTGATTTCTTTATAATAATGCCATGAATACAGCTGAGTTAAATTATAAATAAAATTGATTGATAAAAATTGTGGTTAAGGGTCTTCATAGTTGAGAAAGAAGATCTTGACTTAGTGTAATTTTCAAAGTTTTTAATCTTCTTGCACCTAAGAGAGGCATAGGTGAGCTTATTGTCTAAAGATCCTTAAAGCGAGACAAGGCTTTGATGAGCTTCTCTATAAAGTAGCTTTATGCGGTTTTCCATTTCAAAGCTATCAATTGTAAACTTATTGGCATACAAGGGGCCCTGTAGTGAGTACCACCTATAGGAATTCTGGCTAGGTAGTTGAGTGACTTACTGTTAATTTAAAATTAACCACAGTATGTCAGATGCATTAGGCTTATACTTTACAGCTGCCTAAGTGGGGAGACCAAAAACATTGCTTATATGCATAATAAATTTAACTTTTGATGGAAAGGAAGATATTTAGTAGACTAAAAATTAGTAGCAAATTATACTTTAATTGATAATAATAAAGTTTATTATATGCTTTTCAATATAATAAGTTATATCAAAGCAGAATATGTGAATATTCAATTAATAAGACATGAAATTACTAGAAAAGTTTTAAATGTCTCATGTGATTTAGGGGTGTCACATGTGGAAGATGAATCGCCATGCTTCTTATACTTGTGCATTATTTAATTTTATTGCATAAATATGGATACATAGATTTTTCTGGATAAATGTGACAGCTTATTGTTAATCTTATCAACATGGGCGGTTAATAGAAACGCAATAGTAGTTAGGTTTGGATCAAAGTTTAATAGCAATTCATGCATTTGGGTTTGGATGCTCATGTACAATTTTGTTTAATAAAAATTTAATCAGAATCATCCAGAGTTTCAAGCATGGCTTGCCCTTCATTGCAGTTTACTCAATTTTATCCATCCAGTCATAGGTAAAATAAAAGTCATTTTTTCAAGACTCAGGTATAGAAATGAAAAAGAAGGTAAGAATCTTCATCTTATAAAGACATCATCAATCTTACCCAGGCGTGGTAATGTATTTGAGCTTGGTGTAGCCCTCTAAAAGCTTTAAAAAGGAGACTTTTTACTTTTGTGAATTTTTTTAAATTGGTGATAGTATAAATAAAAAATATTTGAGGTGGGTCAACTTTAGGACAAATACACCACACTGAGAATTTTTCTAGCGAGTATAGGTTTCAAACTCAAAACCTATACTAGGGCGGAAACAATTTTACCTGCCAGGATAACATCTGTGTGATAGTATAAATAATATATATTGTATTTCTAATTGTTCTACTTGCCCCTAATGTAGTTTGTGAAGGGAATTATTTGGATGTTGGAATTTTTTATGCCCACATTACCCAGCTTTATTAAAATATTGTAGTATCTGCTTATCTGCTAGATGATGAATCCCACTAGTGTATTTTAAGTTATTTGAGCTCACAATAACTATCGTTTGGAGAAATATCATGAACACAAAAAAGAGCAATCAGCCAGGTTTTGATCCTTTAGACGCTAATGTTTCATTGGGGACGATCCCTGACAAATAACAAGCAATTTTTTTGTTGATTTTAGTATTGATGACTAAAATGGCATGTAAGAGTTGATTGGGGTTTGTCATAGACTAAATAGGGAAGTTTAGGAGTTTCAAGGCAGTTGATAACTCCTTGATAGCAACTAATGATAACCTTTCTGGTATTGCGGCCTGCTGTTTATGGGTAAGAATATCATTACCTAAGCAGGTTGCTAATCTGATAAAGGTGAATTGCCAAGGTTAAGTGAAGGATTAGGACATGTTCTTACATATCCAGGAGGGTTGCATTTTGAGTTTCTAAGAGTTTCTGAAAAAAACAATGAGGAAGGCCATCATTGAGGTGACCCTTGAGGGTTAAACATCAGCAACGGCTGTTATTATAATTGAACCAATAGAAAAGTTTAGTGCCAAATTTTTTTATAAATTTCCTTACATTTTTCTATTACAGATCAAGATTGGAAAAAACATAATTGTTTATATATAAGTTGTATAGTTTACACTTTAGGATAATAGTATAAGGATAGGATACCCTTAGTTTATTTATTTTGTTATTAGATCACTGCTGGCTCAGCGTGAAGAGAAGACGGAAGAGTTCCCTATTATTGAGAGATGTCTTTAAGAGGAAGAAGCACCTGTTAAGCATTGGACCTAATACTCAATGTGACTTTAAGAGCACCCATTTTATATACAAGTATTTATACTAGCATGGCCCAATCCCTTTACTTAGATAAATAAATTAATCAACACGTTTACCAGGAACCTGTGCAGTTAATGAGGGAGCTGAAGCGAGCTTAATCTTGCAAGAGAACGCAATTTCCAGATTTTAACATATGATGCTTACTACAGGAAGTAGCTGAGTGTTTAAAGCCAAATTTTAATAGAAAAAGCTCTTAAGAATGTCAGACAAGAATGACTAAAGATGCTGTGGATAGAACTAGAGGCCTTCATTAAAAATGCCCTCAAATTGGCATTACAGGCCAATCTCACTGCATTGAAGGAATGGGTGGCCAAAGCTGAGGAGTAAGTTGAGCAAGATGAGAATATTAACAACAAACTTTATGGGAAGGCCACTACCTTAAAGAGGAAGATTTAATGAGCTTATCAAGGAAATTGTATTTCTAAAAGTTAACTGCAAAACAGAATGAGAACGCATTTTCCAGATTCAAGGAGATTTAGCACACATGTTGGAGTGCATGGAGGAACTAGAGAATCAAAATTGACTACACTCACTTGGAGGTAAACAAAACTAAAGATGTAGATTAAAATCATGTTGGGAAGGCACAGATGTCAAGAAATATTCCAGGATTGTCCATCACCTTTTCAAACATAAATCCTAAAGGAACTCCAATTGTTAATATAGTCATTGGCCAGGTTTTCCCCTGTCAGTGGAGCTGCAGATAAATTTCAGAGTACCCTGATATTCTCCACATTACACTGAAATAATGCACTAGCGTTTTTCCAGATTATTTTAAATGACAATGTTTGGATTTAGTGACTGACAATAGGCAGTAACTTAATAACTGCTGAACACTGATTTCCAGAATCTGGTGTTTCCTCACTGCTGGGTTTCCCCAAGATGCGCTCGCTGGTGCTAACGCTGGGGAACCCAACAGGTAGGCCAACTGCAAGGAGCTAGCATCAGCCAAGAGGACAGGGGCAGCTCTAGACGCGACAATGGATGAGACTCCATTCATTTAGATAAATCAAACTTAATAAAAACATAAGATGAAATAGATCTTATAAACAAAAGTATTTTATTAGAATAATAATTAGGATTTATATAGAGTATTTTGGGACACGTGCCTGAAGGATCATCGTGGCCCCATCAAAATAGGGTTTCTCCTGGCCTTCTGAATTGCCCACTATTCTGACCCTTACTTGGATCAAGCCACCCTCGTGACCAGGTCAGGTGATATCCCAGGTCACATGTCCTAAGGAAAGGGAATATACCATTCCCTCAAATTTGGGGTAAGTTATACCAAGCCCCAAATTCATATTAATTGTAGATCTAACTCTTATGATTGAATCTAATAATCTGTTTAGGATTTGCGCCCTTGAATGGGGATGTCAATCCTTCCCCCTGGACAAAGGTCACACCTAACCCAGGGAAAATCCTGACAGAGACCCCTCCAAGCCTTGGCCTAGGGGAGCAAGTTGTGGCCTGAGGGTTGGAGGACTCAAGTTTGGGGGTGTATGGAGCCTCAGGAGAAATGCAGACCAGGTCAGTGATAGTGCCTGGTGTGGTTAGAGTTTGAAGCTGGACAAAAAGATTGGCTAAGGCCCTTATAGTTGACTTGGAGTTCTCAGGTGTGAATAGGGTTTAAAGCTGGACAAATTCATCAGCTAAGGCCCTCATAGTAAATTCAGATTGCTCTTTGGGAAAGGTGGCATCAGGCTCCTTGATCTGCAATCTGCTGCTATCTGAGCAATTTGGTTTTTTGTAATTATCAGCTTTGAGCTGCCATTTGGTTTTGAGGTTGGTTAACTCCAGCCTAAACTGTGAGTTGTCAATGGTAAGCATTTTTTATCCGGTCAGTCTTGTCCCAGATTTCTGACTGCAGGCTGACCAGAAGCCTTTGTTCCAGCATGATTTTCAACTTGGAGGCTGTTAACTCCACCTCCATCTGAGCCATCCATTTGCATGTCTCCTGTGCCATCTTGGCCATGCGGGCTTTGGCCTCTTCAATTTTTTGGTTCATTTTGGTTGCCATTCAAACCTGGCATCTTGCAATCACCTTATCTGCCTGCAGATTCAGGTAAGGCTTGGTGAAAAGGTCATCAACAGTGGGTATCACGGGCGAGTGACCCCACAAGCTTGGAGGATGACCAGGCAAAGTTAGGGTGTGGCCCCCTGAAGGTTCCAATAGGGGGCCTCTTTGAGCGATGCTGAGTTACCATTTCAGGATTGGGGCAAGCAAATCTCACTTGCAACCAAAAGTGAACCATGCGACAAAGTTTGAGAGAAAGTTGCAAAGTGGGCTGGAAGGTTGGCAACAGTAGCAGAGGTGACATTGGCTAATTTCTCAGGCTTTGCTTCTTCAGGACTCTCATCTTTGTTGGGATCGGCGCTATCCCAATCAGAGAGTCAAACTGGGCATTTTAGGTTTTTAGTTTTAGTAGTTTGAGGCCCAATATTGGGAAGGGCACCATTAAAGTTGGAAAGTGGTAGCGTTGCCAGAAAAGAGACATCAAGCCTATTCTCAATGGTGCAGAGGTAAGTCCCAGGTATTTTGCCTGGTGTTTAAATTGCATCATCACACAAATTGTGTTTTAGGCTTTCTGCAAATCTTTGAAGCTTGTCAAGATTGGAAATTGATTCTTGACATGTCCCAACTTTAAATGGAGGGTTTCAGTTCAAATTATCTAAATAAATATTATAGTTAGTATTGAAATTAATTATTTTTGTTGAAACTTGAGCACTTGGATCATTTTGATTTCACTTTTTGACTGAAGGATGAGTTGTAGCTTGGGAAATTTTTTCTGGGTTTTGTCCAAAGCTGAAAGGTTTTTGAACATGACCCTTTCATTACAGTAGACAGGTCCTAGCGCCCAATAGTCATCCCTCTGGGAGATGTCCTCAAAGGCTTCCTCTCTCCAAGCATCCCACATCCTCTTGAACCGCAATGCTTGGTTCCTGTAATAAAATATTGCCTTCATTAATCTTTTTATTTTATGATGCTGGCATTTTAACTCAAGTTCATCCTTTTTTGATTCTTTGGGCGTTTTTAACAGGTCCAGCATGGGTTTCAGCTGACAGGGAGCTTGGAAGAAAACAAAGTCTTTAGGGGCATACTCAAAGGACTTCCTTGGAAATTTGGAACCAACTGTGGTTGGGCCTTGGCTGTTCCATCAGAGGTAAGTGAGAAGATCGGCATCTGGCATGCTCATGGTGGTTTCATTATCATCTAAGGTTGAGGGTAGCACCTCAGGGTGCGCTAGGAAAGCCCCCTGTAGTGAGCACCAGTTGTTGGGTTTTCCCAAGATGCGCTCACTGTGCTAATGCTGGGGAACCCTACAAGTAGGCCGACTGCAAGGGGCTAGCATCAGCCAAGAGGACAGGGGTAGCTCTGGATACGACAATGGATGAGAATCCATTCATTTAGATAAATTAAACTTAATAAAGATATAAGATGAAATAGATCTTATAAACAAAAGTATTTTATTAGAATAATAATTAGGGAATTATATAGAGTATTTTGGGACATGTGCCTGAAGGATCATCGTGGCCCCATCCAAGTAGGGTTTCTCTTGGCCTTCTGGATTGCCCACTATTCTGACCCTTACTTGGATCAAGCCACCCTCATGACCAGGTCAGGTGATATCCCAGGTCACATGTCTAATGAAAGGGAATATACCATTCCCTCAAATTTGGGGTAATTTATACCAAGCCCTGAATTCAATATAATTGTAGATTTGACTATTATTATTGAATCTAATAATCTGTTTAATATTTACACCCCTTGAATGGGGATGTCAATCCTTCTTCTGGACAAGGCTTACACCTAACCCAGAGAAAATCTTGACACTCACCTTTATGGAGACAATTGGACTTACAGCAATGCCAAGTGAGCTATCATACTTGAGTTTCATAGTCCTGTGAGAATGACAAACCATGAATAAGAGTTATGGATATCCAGTTCAGAAAAGATGAGACTGGATTCTTTGTCAATTGCTTTAACCAAGAATTGAAGATCCTAGCTGGGGCAAAAGTACTTTTCAATTTTGATGTGCACATAGTGATGCAAGTGGTGCTTTAGCCCTAGGCAAATTGTATCATACTATGGTGTCAGAACTAGTAGCAAGAATTCTATATTTCAGATGGTGGACCATCTCAAGTTGCTAGGAGTGACATTTGAAGCAGCCAATTGAACCTTAAAAATTATTCATACCATAGCCTAGAATATTAAGAAATTCTCCAATGATAGTAATGAGCAACAGAATCAAAAAGCGATGAGAAATAAGACCAAGGGACAAAAAAGAGTGGATCTAGCTCCAGTTCATTGTTACCAATGTGGAAAACTTGGCCATATAGTTGCTCAATGTAAGGTAAAAAAGCCTAAAGGGCAAGTTGCTTTAGTAAAGACTAAAGTAAAGCAAATCAATCAAGAGTTGGAAAAAGGACCATAGCCTAGATAAGGAATAATTTAGCACTGCAATCAAACATGTTCCAGTGATATCACAAAGGACAAAACTTATATCTCTGATTTATTTGTGGAAGATGACGCACCTGATCACTTTACAAGTGGTCAATTTAAATGTTAATGTGATTGTCATGATGTAGGAAAATTCCACTCATTATTTTAGAAAGAGGTCAGGATGACTGATTTCCTGGGTGAAGGATATGGAAAAAATTTACCTTTGGGAGAATAATCTTCAACCAAGGGAAAAGCTTAGGTTGGCGTGTCCAAGTAATGTTGTTACTATCTAATAGTGAAAAAAACAAAAATGTGCAGCAAAATACTGTTGATATGCAAAAGATTTCTTAGTTGAAAGCCTCACATTAACTATAGCTCTAGAAGGTTAAAAGTAAGATTAGAGAGGATCAAGGATAGGCAGAAGGTAGATAAGCAGAGTGAAGATAGTAAAAGGTAGGTAAAAAAGTCACTAAGTGAAGGGTAAAAAGTCTAGCTTAATGAAGACTCTCAGCTTTGGTTGCTGATAACACAATAATATACCATAAATTAGTTAATAATATGAAAGGCTTCAAGTGCCAACAATTTCAGGAAATTAGAAAGTGGATCCAAGCCAAGATCTATACCTATTTTGCTACTCTGGGTATTTTTGACATTCTAGTTAATTCTGTAGAACAATATTCAATCGCCTTTTTAGATTGTGTTTAAACCCTGATAACAAGGAGTTAATAAAGTTAATTGAGGATTATTTCAAACAATAATTTGAAAAAATCTTTAAATCAGGCTTAAACTCTGACATCAGAATTACTCAAATTTTAAATTTGAGCAGCAATCCTGACAGTGGTTACATAATCAAAAGTGAAGGGTTAGACCCCAAAATTGTCAAAGAGGTTGCTCGGGTGTATGCTTGACAGATAGCAGAAAAGATTAGATAGGCTGAAAGTGTGGAAAAAATATTCAAGAAAAAACTTGTGAGGTGAACATATCCCTCCCTATTGCATGATTAAGGAATATTTACCTGATTTATCTATGCAATTAATTCATACTCTTAATCTGGAGAACAATTCCACTATTCACTCAGTAAACAGTTTATTACAATACTCTAAGTGTACATATATGGATATTATAGTCAACTGAGTAAGTTCATGGGCAATAATTGACAGTGGAGCGCCCATCAACATTGATTTGACCAAAATGGTAAAGCAAATGAAGATTTCACTGGATCTAGAGCAACGTAAAGAATATGAAACCACTGGACCAGATATTACAATATCCTGTGGATTCTACAATGCACTGCCACTTTGTTCAGATCACTGGTGATATCAGTTGCTCCACAGTGTTGGCTAACTGAAAATTTCAACATAATTATCAGATAGAAGTACAGGGATAGTAATGTGAAATGTGATTTTAAGGAGAATACCCTGACGATTTTGGGACAAACACTGCCTTGGTATATCAGCAGTAAGGAGAAATTCCGCTTATAAAGAGAATTTGCTTTTTAACTTTGAATTACAATGATGCATTGTTACCATCCAGTACAGGTTGGTTTGATGAAATTGGAGGTAAATTCTGAAAAGAATTTGTAGAATCTTTAAATACTATTGAGAATGAACGCAACAAACACTATTCTGCGGGAATGCTAATAAAATTTAACACAGTATTAACGCTTAAAATTCTGGAACAGTTACATGGAGAAGTCGTCAGCCCACGGAATAATTTGAGAATTGAGCCATTGGATGCGCTGAATATTATCATTCCAGGCTTGGAGAAGTAAGAGTACTCCTAGTTAAACTATATGAAAACTTAATAAACCACAAAAATAATCAAAATTCTACATTTGTACAATTGATCCTGACAGCTGAATCTAGTGATTTCCATGATTTTGGCACATAAATGAGATAAGATTACCAGTGAATGTTGAAAAATGTATTAACTTATTGGTTAATCAGGAGCACTTAGGTGATTTATCAGAATGATAACAAAGAGGAGGTGGTTCGTCTATTTTTAGAAATAGTGGGTGATAATTGCCCAGGATGACCACGACCTTGGATGCAAAAAGTGTGATCCATAATATTAACACTGAGGAATATCTGCCAATATGAATGTGACCTATCAGCTAGTCTAGGGCTGCTGAAGCTGCAGTCAGTTAAGAAATCAGAAAGTTAGTAAGTCATGGGTTCCTCATTCTGCCATCAAGTCCAAGGGTAAGTTAAACTCTAATTGTGAAAAAAGGATGGATCAAATTAAATGGTGATTGATTACCACCAATTAATAAAATCACGAAAAAATCCCTACCCATTGCCAGGGATTGACGGCGCACTCATTTACCTAGGTGATGCAAGGTACTTTTGGCAATGGACTTGATTATGGGATATTGGTAGATAGATATACCAAAGGGAGATCAAGAAAATTGTGCAATAATCACTGCACAAGTATTGAATCAGTCAACTAGAATGCCCCAAGATTGTGCAATGCTCCCTTGACATTCCAGAGGGCCATGAATATAATATTGAGTGATTTGAAGTAATCTTAAGTTTTGGTATACTTGGATGATATCAACATATTCAGCAGGACCTTCAATGATTACTTAGAGCACTTGGAGGAAGTTTCAAATGCCCAGTGATTGTGAACTTAAAGAGCAAGCTGGGGAAATGTTATTTCTTTAATGAAGAACTTGAGTACATGAGTTTTTTAATAACTACAGCTGATTGCAACCCCAACTGCAGAAGATTATAGCTATTGAAAGGATGTCAATAGCAACGAGTTTATGATATAAAAGAATTTGTTGGGATGGTTAGTTTTTATTGCTGATTTATTAAGGAATTTTGCCAATAAAAGCTGAACCATTATTCCACCTATTGAAGGACCTAAAAAAAGAATTTGTGTGGTACAATGGGCCCAAGAATCATTAGATGAGCTACGCCAATATTTAAGGATTAGTCCTGTGCTAAAATATCCGAATTTTAATTAGGGATCCATTATTCAAACTGATGCCTCATTAATAGCGATATGCGCCAATTTTAGTCAAGTGGACGATGATGGGAATTAGCATCTAGTGGCTTATGTGAGAAGAACACTGACGTCTGTGGAAAAGAACACCACTATCACAGAGCGCGAATGCCTTGTGTTGATCTATGCATCCAAGTAATTCTGAGTTTATATTCATGGGAAACACTTTAAAGTTGTGACTGATCACTCATCTCTACGCTAGCTCAATAAACTGAAGGAACCAGAGGAACAACTGGCATAAAGGGCTTTAGAACTACAAGCCTATAATACTGAGATAATATACCAAGCAGGAGCAGCACATTAGACAACTGATGGACTCTCAAGATTTCCTGCTGTTCAAGTTGTCTATCATCAAGCAGATATGTTATTACATAGGTGATTGAAGAAAATATTGAGGATGAACATGAGAAATATAAGGTGCACTAAATAAAGCAATGGAAACCACCAGAATTAATAACGGAAATTATACAAACCTATTAACAAAAATTGTTTTTAATCCCAAAATTATCATAATGAGCGAAATTTAACCAAACCTTAAACAAAGTCGTTAGCCATTGTAGTCTAAGAAAAACCATGGACCATATTAACCAGTACTATTACTGAGAATTGATCAACTATTTCACCAATTATCTGACCTGTTGCATAGAATGCAACTTCACAAGCTGCATAATAATATTATATGATAAAGGTTTATACGCCCTGTATAACGGTTGGGTTAAACCAATCATTACATTTCGACTCGAGATTTGGAAATCCGAATCTCAAGTCGAATCACTTTTTGGGTTTTTTGAGGTTTATGCGGGGCCCAGCACTGGGCTGTGCCCCTCCCGCACTATTCTTAGGCTCTTAGGGGCCTAAAGAACAGTGCAGGAGGGGCTCCCCAGAAGGGCAACCTTAAAAGGTCGAGCCCATGCGATTCTGAACTCAGTTCAGAATTTTTCCTTGTTTCCCGCTCTCACGTGGGATTCTCTGGTGGCCTCGGGGCCGCCCTTGCCTTGTCTTACCTGGTATCCCGCGGCAATATAAATTTTGTATCCTCAACAAAATAATGGGATTTGGCGTCGAACCTAGATTCCGCCAAATACCCTGGTTTTTTATGTCTCGTTTGTGGTGCTCTAAGTCATCGGGATTGAATTTGTCCGCATGTTTATTTTCAATAATAAATAAAACAAGGCTAATTTTGGGGTCGGATCCTCACTTACTTGTGTTGTCTTTTCTCGCTTTTCGAATTTCTTAAAATCCAATGTTGAATTGGTGAGTATGACGAATCAAAGCGCTTACCTCAAGGGAACCTCATATCAGACAAACATTTGGCGTCCATCGCCAAGGCAAGATGGCAGTTGAAAACTGGGATGTTTTTGATCATTACACCCTGGATATGCTTGGAACATGGTGTCATTAGACACGGTGGGACTCATGAGTGTCATTACTGGGAGAGTAAAGTACATTATAGTTGCGATTAGCCCCATTGACTAGATGGGTAGAAACTAAAGGCTTGAGCAAAGTGCATGCTACTAGCACAGTGAAAGTCATCCTGGAACAAGTGTAGTACCGCATGGATTCCCGCAAGTTTTATTGAGTGATAAAAAACAAATTTTAAATCCTATTTGCTCCCAAACACTGAACAAACTTATGCAGATCTGAGGAGTGGTGTCAGTTCCTTACTGGACAGAAACAAACTGAATGGTAAAATGAGTCAAAGGAATGCTAGATGCAACGCTGAGAAAATTAGTCGCAGAAAAACTTTAACTTAAGGAACCTATCTAACTTTGGATATCTTTGCCTACAATATTAGTCATATGTTGACAGAGAAAACGCCGTTCAACTATTATATTGACTAAGTGCAGCATTACCACCAATCGTATTTTGCCACAGAATCAGCTTTGGGGATGATTGTAGAACAATACATGAACTGACTGCGAGGTATTATGATCAAATTGCAATAACAGGCATTCAATACCACACTAAAAAGAATAATAGAGTAATGATGGATGCAAGAACAGAACAGCGCTACAAAAGTACCATGTGAGGGATAGAGTGACTTTTTTTGATACCTATGTTTTGGAAGAAGGAATATGCTGGACGCTTTATGGTCAGGTTTGTTTGGGGTTATCGCCAAGTCAGTGGCTTATGCCTATATGATTAAAAACATTGCAGATGGTCATGTAGTGAATTAGGTCCATATGAATACTAAAATATTAAATCTAAGGATAAAAGATGATGAAGAGAATAAGAAAAGAAAAGAATAAGGTAAGATAAGATAAAAAACAGAGAAAAAATGGTAAAACAATTTAAAATTCTATGCAAAAGATCTTAAGATGATCATTTTTGAAGAAAAAAAGACAAATTGGAAAAAATGATTTTATGATATTGGTTTTTGTTGTCATGTTGTTGCCACAATCGCAAAGATTTAGCGTAGATCCCACCTTAAATTATCAAGCAGGGTGAAGGGGGATTAACCAAGATGAGTGTAGTAATAAAATATGCCTGAACCAGAAGACCACGTTGTCATTGGAAGGACCAAATTGGGTTGCAACTGGATCTATTGGGCTTATTCCTAAGGTGCTTATATAAAAAAAGAGTATTGGTATGACCAGCTTGTCTTAAAACCTGGTCCATCATAAGCAGTCCTAAAGTATGAAAACAGGACTCAGTGAAGCCAACTGAGGATACTGTTAACAACGAGGAGTTGTTGGAACCCATAATGAGGTTTGTACAGGTTGAATGATGAGGAGTCATTGGGAACCTGTCCTGGGGTTTGTACAGTTTGCCAGAGTGCTCTGTCGCAACAATCAGTAAACTGGACTGGTGTAGCAGGTAATCATGAGAACCGCGCTCTGTGGATGCAGGAGCAAGAAAGACATGGAAGAAAAAGACTAAGGAGTACCAGAGGATGCATTGAGCAAGGAAAAATGAGATGAACTAAGATAAATGAAATTTTAACCCTACTGGTGGTTTCTGGCCATATTGAAGTGGCAACTGTTTTTGAAATTCTACCCTTTTTGAATAATCTGGTTAAGTGGGGAGATGTGTTGGGAATTTAATACCCCACTTTAATCAGCTTAATCAGAAAATCATAGTAGCTGATTATCTGATATGGGACAAATCCCTTTATAGGATGTAGGAGTTATCATCGCTCATGATAACTAATGTTCAGAGAAACACTTTGAACCAAAATTGAGTAAACCGACAGGTTTTGATCCGCCAGATCGCTGATGTTTTGTCTGGAAAGGTCTGCAACAATTAACAAGCAAATTGATTGTAGATTTTGGTATAGTTAACTAAAATGGCTTGTGAAGAGTCGATAAGGGTAGATTTTCAATCAACTAAGGGAGTTTAGGAGTTGATAGGCGATTGCTGACGCCTTGATAGCAACTGGTGATTTAACCTTTTAGGTATCACGACATGCTGTAGATAATTAAGAGTCCCATTTCCTAAGCAGGTTGCTAATCTGATAAGGTAAATCACTGGGGTTGAGTGAAGGCGTTGGGACTGTTCTTGCTAACCCAGGATGGTTGCATTTCAAGACAGTGATATTAACTGACTAAACCAATGAGGAAGACCATCGTTGTGCACGACATTGGGGGGGTAATTCATAAGTGACGGCTGCCATTTCCAGTTTGAAACACCAACAGAAAAGTTGGGCGCCAAATTTTCTTATAATTTCCTTGCATTTTTTCAATATTATCGTAAATCATGAATGAATAAAACTTGATTGGTTATACATTAGTTGTATAGTTTAATCTTTTTGATAAGAATGTAAAGATTGGATATCCTTATTTTATTTAGTTTGTTATTGGATCTCTTCTGTCTCAGCGTTAAGAGAAGTGTGAAGAGTTCCCTATCTGCTTAGAGAAATCTACAAGAGGAAGAAGCACCTGTTTAGAGTTGGACCTAACCCTCAACATGGCTTTAAGAGCACTATAATTAAAGTATAGTCTTCATACTATTATTGCCCTAAGTCATTCAGTCAATAGCAATAATAATTAAAGTGCTTTATTGGGAACCTGTGCAGTTAACAAGGGGAGCTATAAGAGAGCTAAAGTCCTGACAGAGTACACAGTTCCCAGATTTAACAAATGGTAAGGTTGATGCTCCAATATTGATCACAACAGAGCATTTTTGAGTGTATTCAACATGACTAGAATTTCTCTTGAAAGATAAAATGATCATTATAGAGTTTTATATCTGATAATGTGATGATAGATACAGGAATATAATATAAAGAGCATCTAGAAGGAAAATGCTATAATAATGCCACAGAGCTGTGGCCATGGGGGGTGCCTTAAACATTTAATTTTTTTATGTTAATCACTATTGTTAGTCTAAACTATGAGATGTAAAGGATGTAATATCACAATGTCATAGAGGCAAATAAATCTGTCTTTGATTAAACAAATAGCCTATGAGTTAGTGAAGCTGAGATGGTCTTGAAGCACAATTTCTATAAATATTATTGGGCCTCACCCTACTATCATTATGGACTAAAATATCATTATGGATATTTAAAATATAAAAAAGATAAAGTCCAAAGCAAAATGAGATGTGGGAACCTTGATACAGCTAAATAAATTAAAGAAACCAAAATTTGTCAACAGGGGTACCTCTAGATTTTACTTTTGACAATAGTACGAACTTTAAGTCTAATTAGATCCTCCACTTATATGAGCTTATGTTAACTAGAGTATCTATCAGTTCTATACCACCCAGAACCAAAAGATTGGATATATATGTGAATGTGACCTTGTTTAAGTTACTTTGGAAAATAGATTAAGTTCAACATTACAGTGGGCCTCACATGTTGGGCCTACTGTGTTTTCACACAACTGAAGCTTTAATGCACAACTTGAAGCACCCCATAAAAATTAATATATGGTTGTCAGCTATCCTTACCCATTTAATTTACTTACCCCTCAAGACCAACATGACATCAACCAATTTTAATACACATGAAGCTATCACAACTGATTATAAGGTTTACAATCTTAGGCAATGACTCCATTATGTCCAGGAATATATTACATGAAGCAATTATGATAATACACAGACCAGAATACCCACATACTAAGTTTCAGACACAGTAGCTTATTGAAATACCCATTAAACAGGAGAAAAATATAGGTTTCATGATTCTGGAAAAGGACAATAAAAATAAAAGGCTATATGAGATTGGACGTTTACAAAACTAGGAAATTTATATGAGCTGGATTGTCAGTAGGAAACATGCTAAGCATTACACCATATCAGAATTGTGACTCCATTCAATCGTTCTTTTTCTTCTAAACATCCCTTTTTGGAAATCAATCAAACGTGACATTTAGCTCCATGAGTGAGACTTTAGAAAGCTAATACCAATAATGGTGGGAAATCCTGCAGAAGTAATCCCTGACTTGACTAAACGGAAAAAAACCCCTTTTCAAGCATAATAACCCTCAGCTGCCAACCTCAGTGTCAACCAGAGTCACATGCTCTCAGGCAGCAGCTGAAAAATAGCCACTTTGAATATGTGACAACTTCACCAAACGTCATCTCACCAGATTGTGTCTCTGGAACATGAACGCCCATTAGATCAATGAGCATTATATCCCAATATGCTGGCCCACCTCTTACTTTGAGATAATAGCCCAGGAATTTTAATCACATTGGATCGAATAGATGCACCTCAGCCATTCCGGGCACCCTCCTCACCAGTTGAGTTGAATGTTTCAGCCCTTCCACTGTCGCTCATGTTAAATTTATAGATCCCATCATGATATTATATTCTTAACGGTCTAATCATTAAACCATCACCCAAATGTTGTGTTGGATGATCAACCTAGTTCACAGATTACTAAAGTGTGACATCCTAATTTGTTCAATAAGAAAACCACTAAATCAGAAAACAATGTCTTGCACCAGTTTCAGTATTATAGATTCCAGTTATATCCATTTAGTGGCAATTATCAAGTTAACTTACTTATCTCAAGCTTAAAATGACCTATGTTTCAATCACATATAAATTTTAACACATGAAACCACACCCAAATTTTGAATCACTTTTGGAAGTATAACTTTGGTCTTTGATGAATTAGATCTTCCCCCCAATTGACTGAAGTAAATTACAATCTAATTGGGAAAACCAAACTTGCGATGCTCAAGCAACTTATCCCTCACTAGGCAGTACTAGAAACCATGAATTGCGCAAGCAAACATTTAACCACACCAACTTGTCCTCAACACCTACTCAATTTTTACCTGAAATTTTTGCTCAAAGCAAGCATAAGCGCACCAAAGGTCCACTAGGTTTGGCAAAAACCCCTTGCACCAGTAATACCTAAAGCTGATCCCCATGAATTGGAATTTATTGCTGATGTTAAGAAAAAATTGGCAGAAACTAGTGCGCAAAAAGCTCTAACCTGCTCAACACCCTCTCATGCAATTCTCCTTTACTATGTGCATAATCCTGTTGAATACTACACAGATTATTAATTCTCATACTTTAATGCAATTTCAGAGACATTCCCAATCAACACCCCTTGAGAATAAGTGAAAGGAGAATACATTGATACAAGATACACTGAAGCTGCCCATGCTGCCCATGTTCCACCCTCCAGGTTGTTATTCCATGTAAATATCTCAGTATATCCTGAACATATTCTCACGTTAGAGAAAATCACATGGTCTACGTTTTCAAACCTCTAAACGACCATTGGTCCTATATCACTTAAGGTGGCACTCCATTGTGGTTTATGGAATTTGGGCCGTACTCATAGTAGAATATAGTCTCCCCTCTTATTATGATTCCACTCAAAAAGCTTGCCAGCAAGGGCATCATTTATCCACTCCGCTAATGTTACTCAAAAAAAGAGGTATTTTCTCATGAGGAAGTTTTTGGGACATGCCCAAAATTTATTCTTTATAAACCCTGACCAAATGTGCCCTCATTGTTCATGATATAACATCCTTGGGCACTTGTACAATGGATGCTTAGCTTAAAGCAAGCCCTTGAAAACCACTCATGAGCCTAAACAAGGAAAAAAATGTCTCCAGCTGCAGTAGCAATTTCACAACCCAAATAATGAGTTCCAGTTAGGATTTTACACCTGAAGCCCTTCATTGTGCAGTTGAAACTGCAGTGCTTACAGTAGTTTCACATATAGTTGGGACCCAAGCCCCTATCTCAGTGGGCACACTACTTCTTCTAGAGTCAAATTACTCTCCTACAAATAAGGCATCATACAAGTTGGACATCATCAGCCACCATCATCCACAGCTTTAATGATCCTTACCAGTTTCTGCTAGCGCACTCTTGCACCAAAGATTTGCTTTTAATGAAGCTCAGCCCACCAACAATGACTAGTGTGAAGTTCTGAGAATCACTTGCTTGATACTTAATATCCTATACACTTATTCGAGATGAAGTTCTGCTAAAGGATCCTCAATATTGCCAGTGGCTTACAGTATTTTCACCATTTGGAAACTCACTAGGCTTATTAAAATAGCCCAAACTCTTCTGGTCAATTTTAGGCTTAGCTTTCCCAATGTAAAGGGGAATCTCTTCTTAGGCAGGCAGATATACAAGCAGTGGATTTTTTTGTTCCAGCTTGTAGAAACTTCTCCAAAGAAGGGATTAGATAAAAATTAGTAAAGCAATAAAATAAAATATCTTTTTATTGTATGATAAATATTTACTAATTAGTCAAAAAGCCAGGCGCCGTTATTATACCTCTAGGGTATCTCAGGGCCACATTTGAGCACAAAAGTCCAGCAGATTATTTTCCATTTCAGTTCAGCCCTTGAACTGATACAACTGAGATCTATTAATAGGCTTATTGGTAGCAAAATACTCTCAAAATTGGGAGTATTTCAAAGGCAAAAAATTGCAATAAAAATGCAAATTGTTCTAGGTTTTCTTGATTTGATTTTCGTCATACTGTTGATGAAATCCATCTTCTGTGAAATCCCTGCATTAATTCATTTAGATGGCATACCCCTAATCGGGATGTTGGAAGGCCTCTCTAAATAGTACTAGGTACTCCTATTTTGGGCAGTCCATGTGTAAGTGCTATTGTGCTGATTACATGGATCAACATATAGATTAGCCCTAGGGAGGAAAGTTGATTACGTTAAAACATCTTTCAGTACATAGGACTATTAGACGTTATCTTCAGATAATACCAAATGATTTCTCATGAGAAGTGTTAACTACTGTTTTTAGTACTGGGACCAATATCTGAGTATAAGTTTAGTGATAATTGGCCATAATGTGCAGGTTGATTCAGACTGAGATTTTGTTAAATTAGTTTATCAAATTGATGTTGGGGATAATCAGCCCAAGCCAGGTATTATAATAGATTGAGTTGAAAGTTAGAGTATTGGTTTGAGTATTGGGTGGATAATCGGCCTGATTTATTGGTTGTTGAAGGGTTTATTTTTGGGTCAACCACCAGAATCTAACAACTAGATATCTATAACCTGTGGTAGACTCAAAACACAAGGAACCCTACTTCCCTGCGCCCCGCATCTCACAAAGATACTTTGCAGTGTAGGAGGATTAGGGTATGGACTCAGAGTCATAAATGACACTGCTGAGGTCACCATTGAGCAACCTTAAAACCTCCCCTGCAACATATCAGAGGTAGCATACTTGACTGGTTCTATGGATCCTCCGCCATTCTTCACTCAGCCACCCTGCAACCACCCTGGTGCTTCATTTGGATCGCTGAAAAATAGTTAAGCTTAGGGAATTAATACTAGCCGCCTTTCATATGCATGTTTGAGCGCTGTCAACCCTTCAGGATGCAAAAGGGAGCAGCTATGCATCTTTATGGAAGTACCCTGACCCTGCAATCCATAAACTTAAATGGTTTTGGGACTAAATGGAGAGCCCGTCTCATCCATAGCTTCAGGTCAGCGTGGAAGGACATTGCTGCTGTCCAAGAGTCTCATTTTTCCCAATGAACACAAAGTCTGAAAAAAGCAGTTTGTAGGCAACTTCTTCTGGGCAGGACATGCCACCCTTATGCTTTTGAATCCCCTGATCAAACCCCACACCTTCTCACAACACCTAGGTGGCCATCTTAAACTGTCTAAGCTCATAGCGCCTGAATTTTCCTTCTTTGTCGCCAGTATATACTTGCAAAAAGCTGGGGCTGAACAGAACCGACTTCTGTAGGAATTAGTCCACATGAATCTCCTTCAGAATACAATCCTATTGGGATTCCAACATTACCATAAGACGCGTTCATTATTCTTACTCTCCTGCAACAAGTGAACTCCCTGGATCCTATAGACTCCATGACTTCCTTCGCGCTAATGGCTTCACAGATTCTCTGCCACCCTCTGCATCTGGCCTGAGTTGTATGACCAGGATACAGTACAATGGAGGGAAGTTCCAGTTAACATCATGCATTGACTTAACACTAATAGGCTCCTTTCTGGTTTGCCGTGTCTAATCTCTAATGGCCCATGACAATCACCTAAGTGATCACAGATCACTCACTATTGTCCTTACCATCACACTCAGAACACTACGCAGTTTCTGGCCAAAGGTTACCCAGGCTCCTTTAAACAAACCCTTTGTTGGAGAGAAGTTCTCCTCAACTATATGAGACAACTTTTCCTCATGACCCCACCTGAGAAACCTCAGTGTGCTTTGGGCAGCAACCAAGGCGGGAATTAACCAAGTGGCTTGTTTCTGTGTAAAAACCTAAAATGCGGCTCACTTCAGAGTAAAAAAGGATGAAGCTAGAATTAGACACCTGGAACTGAACTGCATTCCTTTTCTCTCTCCCAAATGGTTAGTTGACTGGAATCGCTCAAAAAGCCCTTTGTTAAGTATCTTGAACTTCAGGAAAAGCGTGAAGCTAACTTCACATCTTCCCGCTATCATTTCATTGGGAAAGCTGTTGCAGTGGTTTTACAAACCATCATCCAATGCAATGTTATTATAAAAATCTTATTTAACTAATAATTAGAAGTAGAATTGATGCCATAAGGATCATGAGAGCTTGGCCCTTGCCTCATAAGACTTAGCCAAAGCTATATTAGATTATTTTTGGTGCTTTTGCCTCAGCAATTTAGATTTATAGATATGGCAGATCGAATCCTGTAGCCCACTAATGCAATCTCAACTCCTTGATCTAATAATTGTGGGGGCTTTTGGCCTCAATGTTTGAATCTGCTCTAATTTTTATATAGTCCTTTACCTCTATTTTATCCTCCACGCTGGCATAAAATATTTGGTATGGGTAGTTTTTTTACTATAACCATCTGCTGGAACCTTGAATAAAATTAATTGATTGTGACTATAATGCAGATCTTCTGTGCTTAGTGATTCGCTCAATCATCATGATTTATATTATTAGTTCACTAGTCTACCACTGTTGAGTGTTGCTTAGCATACATAAAATGCACGATTAGGGGTGCTATTGAATGGTGTATCTGGGCTGATTTAAAGATGAATGGATCCTTTTTCTTTCATTGTTAGAGAGTCTAACACAGATTAGAAAGAAGAACTTTATGAAGCCATTTTCAGTACCTGAATACTACAATGTTTTTTTCAATTTTATTGAGGTAAGCTGGCCAGGAGATAAGCATTACCAAAGCTCAAAGAGCAAACAAAATAAATCCCTATCAAACAAAATGTATAAACTGCCCAAAATGAGTGGATGACACACAAAATGCAAACACAACCAACCAGATGGGACAGCGGGAAAAGCTTATCCCATCATGAAGGAAGGGGAGGGGGATCAGGGTGCTCATCCTTGGCAGCGTCTTCACCCCAAAGAAGGGCACAGGCTACGGTGGAGAGCAAGGGCGTCAGGGCATCAGTGGGATGCGGAGAAAAATCTTTGATGATTGGGTGGCAGGAAAACAGTAGTTGACCTTAAGAAAGATAACATAATTGGCCAAAGCTGTTTCAGCTTTCATGCGTGCATTGGGGACTTTTCAAACATGGCGATATTGGTGTGGGTAATCTTGGCTTTGGGATTCCACGCTACCACTGCCACGTGCTGGATGGCATTGTAGCAGCTTTGTGAGTGTAAATCACTATATTCTTTTGAAGCGTATTGATGGTGGAGGTGAAAATGGGAGGAGGGATTACTTCTGTGAGCATTGCCAATGATTTGGCAACAGCTTTACGGAGAGGATGACAATCTGTCTTAGCTGTTGCTTCAACATCCAGCTGGTGATTGCTGTGAACCATTTCAGCATTTTGCTGGGAGGCGAATAAATTTAGGGGGTAGCTCAGCGTCATGGCCAGAATACACAAACCGCCCATTTAGAGAGTGGAGTCTTAAATAACATTACCACAATCATCAGTTTCAGCCAATATATTTAAAGTTAATTTGGTGATTTGAATTGGGGAATTGGCATTTGATTGAGGTTGAGTTGGTTTGTTTGAAGAAGCATGGGAGTGAACTGGGGTCAAAGCCAGTGCTTGAATGGAGGGAGCATATGTTGCACTGGGGCGAGGAGGAGGCTGATTGGTGGCTGCAGGCGCGGCTGCAGCAACAGGCTTTGGTGGAGATGAAGGTAGGATCATAACCCATACCAAAACTGGCGTGGGGTGGGCGGCGGATTGGAAGCTGGTGGACGAAATAAGAATCATCAAAAGCAGCTAAGGGAGGGCACTCATATTTTGGTTGATCCAACTCGAAACAGGACAGACAGATCGTCTGCCCGCCCTTGATGTGGGCCCAGAACAGATGGTCAAGGGCAGAAGGAATGACGGAGCAAGGGGGAATTGACAAGGCAACTTTACTAAATTCAGGGCTAATCGTGACAAACGCCCAAGGCCCAGCAAGGCGTGCGGCCCCATTTTAACCACAAATTGCGAGATGGGTTTGGAGCCATAGGCTTCCAAACTGTCCATCAGCTCCTGGTGGAGCACCGCAGGGGTGAGATGGGTGGGCAAACCACTGAACTGAGCCACCAAAGTGGTCTCCGCTGGGAGCTGGGTCTGAATTGCGGGGTGAGGTTACCTTGTTAAAACCAGGGGCACAGTTGCCTCAGTAGCGGCATCAGCTTCACAGGTGAAGCTGAGATCAAAATACCATTATAGGGGAAGAAATTAATAAAACTGGCGTGAAGAATCACTGCCTGAGCCATTTGGATAATGGCTTTGTTGTGGTAAGGGAAATTTTTCTCATAATTGACCCTAAGGCCAAAACGCATGTTGCTCTGGGAGCACCAGGGGGCAACAAGGCACCACTTTGGTACAAGCAAGGTAGGCATCAAGATCCTTGGGAGGAACAAATTGTCCCAGGGGTTTGGTATGACTGGAAAATCCAGTCCGAGCACATTTTCTGGTAAACAGAAAATGGTGGGGGGAGTTTCACCGCTACCCCACACTGGAGCAGCCGGTGGGGAATCCAAGGACATCAGAGAGAAACTATGTGGGCAATTAAAGTTTACTTTTTCCCTAAAATTTTCTCAGAAAGTTACACTGAGCGGAAAGAGAGTTTTCATATACAAAAATGTTATTTTGTTTATTTTCTAATATAAACCCTCGTGTTGAAGCTTTTCTTTCTTGCAAATTTATTATAGCTGTCCTTAAACAGTACCTTATTCTTTTATATCAATAACTTGCACTTTCAAAAACTGATGTTTGAGTGCCAATTTTAACATTGTGGTGCTCAATACATGGGTATTCTGTGGTAAGCTGCTTGTTTAGCCCAAAGGATTTTGTTGGGAGATGGATTATAGCCACTGGTTCTTTTAATCATAAATTGCCAATCATTTACCTATGCCAAACTATTGTCATCTAAATCAGACGATGAGAGCCTTCAGATTTCATCTCTCTTATTTCTGATGCTTCTGGGAGAATAAGATTTGGTATCAACAACCTCCTTGATCAATTGAGTGTATTGCAAAGTTTACATGTGGGATCATACCAATTTGAATGAATATAATCTGGTTAAATTCTGGGAACTGTCAATAATGTTTAACCTGTTAAAATTTTCCAAAATTTCAGAACTTAGACCAAAGTTAGTCAGGGTTGGCTGTTTAATTTACTTAGCTTTGACTATCCAGCGTTTATTATTTATAATAGTGGATTTCAATTTAAGCTGCTCATTTAATTGAGTTGATAATCAATATAATAATAATAAGCTTTTATTATGCTCCTCATTAAATTATGTTGAGTTTTTGAAGACCTAAAACAGTTCTTAATTGTTCTCCTCATTCAACTGAGTGAGCCTTTTTTTAAATATAAATCAATGCTGATTTAGGTCTTAGGTGTGCTCCCCATTCAATTGGGTTAAGCGATTACAGAACTATCAGCCATTTTAAGGTATCAGAGATTATCCCAATAGCAAAGTTGTTCTATCTACCAGCAACTGATTCTAAGGATAGATCAATAGTTTAAAAAATAATTAAAAAATCTGCATCAGTGATAGAGTGATGATGATATATAATTATAGTATGAATGGTGAGTAATGTTAAGAGTTTACTGTATGTTGTGCCCTGAAGTTCAGCAGGTTTACATAATAATTAATAGGCGGGCATAGGTTACCAAATAAATGCCTTAGTATAATAGCTGATTTGTATTGAAAAAAGGTATCTTTTATGCGCCTATTCTTTTTACTATTGAAGAGTTTGACTTTGTATGATATAGAGAGTAGTTTCTGAAGGTCTCCAAGAATAGATGATGGGTGAGTGCATAGAGATATTTTGCGCGCCTATCTTCCTATTGTTGAAACTTTTTGATGCTGGATAACAGGAAGATAGGACTTGAAGATCTAGGAAGTAGTCAACGCTAATGCTCCTCCCCTTGAACTACTGGGAAACCCATGCAGATTCCACAACTAGCTATTAACAACTTGCTGATGAGGATTAAAGCTGTTCTGCTCAGTTGAGTTTCAAAAGCAATATCCTATTATTGGTATGCTTCCCAGAAGAGTTGTCAGTAGCTGGTTAAGGAATTGCTGCTGCAAACTATTTTTGACAGGTTGTTGATGACGGTGATAGAGCAATGGTCAACGACCATCATACCGTTGGCCTGGCACAGTTGTCTAGTACACAATGTGGAAGATTATAAAATTTGCAACAAACGCACTACCTGCTTCCTCTTTCAGAAATATAAAGCCAGATCTACAATGAAGAAAATCACAGAACTGAAGATTAGCACAACCACTTCAACGGACAAGGAATACATCACACAGTAACTGAACTGCTTCTACTTCAACCTTTTTCCATTCAGACCAGGTTGGCTCATCAGAAATCCAAGACTACTTTTAGGTTACTCCAGCGCCTCCCACTGAAAACAAGCAGAAGAAACTCCTCTGGCCTTTATGACATGTCAGGAGGTTATAAAATCTTCTTAAATCTCCGTGGCTTATAGTTCCCAGCCCTGATGGCATACATTTTAAGGTATACTTTTAGAACCTTTGGTGACGGCCATTTTTCTATGTGACTTGAACAAGTCACATAGAAAAATGGCCGTCACCAAAGGTTCTCCCTGATTTTAGAGTTCAATGAAAACCCTCATTCATAAGAAGTCAGACTGGGAGAATCTGGCCAACTGGCTCCCTATAGCTATGATTAATGCGGACCACAATTTATCACAAAGCTTCTGACCACCTCATAGCAGCATGGGTGTTGCACCAACTGAACTCCTCCAAACATTGTTCTATTCTGGAGGTTACTATGGGATGACTACAATAACCTCCACGAGAATTTTATTACTAACTCACGCATGGCAAATTTCTTTGTGTCCTTCTCAATATGGAGAAGGCTTAAGATCGTGTTGCATGTAATTACATATCTGCTTCCCCAGCCCGCTTCCACCTTCTCCTACAGCAAGACGGTGGATAACCGCGATCTATGACCAATTGCCATACCAGAGTCCTTGAACCAAAAGGATCAAAGATGCAGTTACTGTTAGGCGGGGCCTCCACTAAAGTGATCCTCCGAGTTCTATCCTTTTCAATAGCACTCTTGATCGCCTATTGGCCTCTTTGCAGGAGAACTGATGGAAATCATAGTACCTGGTAATGCCCATACCTGCACAATGGTATTTGTAGATGACATTGCCATCGCGTTTGGTTGCTCTGAGGACTGCACCTTGCTGTTTTGATCCTTGAGAAACACAACAATGCGTTCAACAAAGTTTAACACCTCTAAAACAATGCTAGTACAGGTAGTATCACTCAAGTTCACCACAACATTTAGTTTCAGATCCTACACGTTGCACCTTCCATCACCTGGGGGTCCAGACCAGCTCACAAGGATTTGCACTCAGTGCTAATGAGGAAATAATACTGATTGCATTAAATTCCAGGTTTTTCAAATTAAAGAGAGAAAGTATAACCCTCAGGGTCATCCCTGATGGCCAAAGTGTTCTCCTATATAAAGTTTGGTTTCTTGTGCATGTCTGTCCTAATTCAGAATCATATTATATGTGGCTCGACGTTCTTCTCCACTGTTGGATCTGGGAATCCAATCACCAACACACAGAACTTTCAACAATAGCCTGACCCCGCTATGAAGAGGCTCAGGCTTTTGGACACCCGCTCTCATATCACCTCCATATATATGAAGTTCCTTTGCCCAGTTATATGCTAATATGCGACCCCATGCCATAGTAGACGCCTGACATCAGCCAATCTGTATCAGCATCTCTGGGCTTTCGTAGAGAATCATAGACATTGTTAAAATTTGAAAGCCTTTTTTTCTAATCACTCTCAGCAATTAGTACCAATTGTAACCCTATGAATGCTTAACTTAGCTCCCACTTCTACTGCACAAATTCATAGTAGTTGCGTTATTTATTAGTTTTATTGTTATTGAACAAATCTGGAGGAGTGGTAGCATAGAGGGGTGGCTCCTGCTCCACTCTGGGTTGGGTTTTGATTTTAACAAGTTTGAAACCAGAAAAGGCTTGAAAAATCTCGTCATGGTATATTTATCCCAAGGTCAATCCCACCCAATTACTTTTGTAAAAGTTATTGACCAAATCTGGGCAGAGATAGCATTAAGACTATATCTTAAGTTGAGTTTTGTTGAATCCAAATTAATTATAAAGTCCAACGCTAAACTCATGAAAGCCTTTCCTATCTTTGAAGGAGTCCCTAATAATGGCAGGGATCTCTTACCTCCTCTCTTCTTCCTCTGGTGGGGGACTCTTCCCTATTTTCTTTGCGCAGAGCCTGGTAAAGATCTTAATAAGAAACTTTAGACAAAGGACATCTTAAACTTAAAATCATTTCTTAAGAGCCAACTATACATCAATGTATAAGAGGCTAAACAACAAGTGTAATTGCTAAATCTATCTATTTATTTGAGGGAAACAAGGGAATTTATAGGGAACTTGGCAACAACCCCTGTTGGTGCCTTACTTGAGGAGATGGCGGACGTTGAAATTTGAACAGCCTTTCTCAGGTCACACTCTCTCATGGTTATTCAACGTGCTAGTCAGGTTTCATCATCTTCTAGCCTCTGAAACCATCTCCAGGTTCTCAATAAGTGCTTTCTTAAATTCATTAATTGCACCATAAATTGTTTGAAAAGCGTCGTCAAAAATTCAACTTCACAAATTAAACTCAGTAAAAGTGAGTAACCTTGATTGACTTAAAGTAATTAAGGTATTAATAAAAAATCAACAACTTAATTACTCACTTATCTGTCAGGGATTATCCCAACAAGAATTAATCAAACTGATGTATCACTCTGATGGATCAATTATGGCGAATTATCTAATACTTGTTAGGAAATTCTCCATACATAGTTATAATCTGAAAATGATACCTCCCATATCCACCAGTGGGACGAATCCTCTAGTGAATAAGCGCCCCTCATAATCTAAGCAGCTGGGTAATTTTGCATTTCAAAATTATGACAAATATTTTTATGGGAGTGCCTTACTAATCACCCATACCATCTAAAAACTCCTCCACAAGGTATTGGAATCAAACTTTCCTTGCTTGAGACAAGTGGGCGCACAGGTATGCCTTTGCTTTCCCATACAGAAGGGATGACCCAGGTCTTATCTTCGTTGCCATGTGATAGTACACAATGAATAGGTAGTTATATATCGTCTCAATCCCCAATATACCTCAAATCTTCCCGCATCTCCTTGAACTTCCTTCTTACCTCAGCAGACATAAACCTCCGGAGACTCTGGAAAGATGTTTACCACCCAACATTTTCTAGATAAGTAATTAACACCCTATAGCAAACACTCCATTATTCATATAGGACAAGGATAAACTGGCCTTACCTTTCACCACTGCTGACGCCCTCTTTGTTTGGAGCATAAAGGCTCCCATCTCCACCGCTTTTTCACATGCCAAGGGTCACCGTGTTCTAGCTCAAGATCTTTGCGCTCCTCCATGCCCTTCCATGGACTTTAAATTATGTTAAGGATTTGTTCTTTGAGCAGTCCTTACCTATATGTCACCAGCCTTAAGTCTTTGCTTATGACATAGCACTATGGACAATTCAAAATCTTATCTTTGGGAAGATTTTGACTCACAAGTATGGACCTTACTGCAAATAGCTGCCCACTTCAAGGTGCACCTTGAGATGGCCATGAAAGTTTCAACTATGTCGCCAACCCTAGCCCACTCAGTCTCAACTGCAGCAAAAGCTTTGGCGCTCCAACCCCCCTTCCTTTATTGACGTTTCAATCCTCCATTTTCCTCGCCTCCATCTCTCAGGGCTCTGAGGTATAATTAAATAAACATTGATTAATCCCCCTCAGGTCAGGACCGTCTAGTACTAAAAAACCTTTGACGATAAACACTTTATGGACTGCAACTGGGTAAAAGATAGCAATTTTGGTATAGCAGAATATTTCTTTATTTCTAACTATCCGCTAAAACTCCCAAATCTAGCTAAAATTTTGATAATAGTTGATTAGATGTTAAAAAATTAAAAACCCTCAATTTAAAACATATATTTTATTTTAAATGGAAACTCCAATTACTAATTGCTGTATTCAATGAGGTTACTAATTGCATATTCAAAGACTATATAAAAACAGACAATTGATATCTACTAGAAACTAAAGTAACTGAGTATTCATGTAATATGAGTGTCACGTTTTTTAAAAAAGTATAGCTTCATAAGGCCTAATCAACCAATCTTGAATCTCTCTTTTCAAAACAACTAAGATAAACTGGATTTAGATTTTATATGATATGAGAAGTCTATATAAAAAGTAAATAGTTGGAAACTATAAGTTCAAGGCTGTTTGAAACATTTATCTAAGGGATACCAGATTATATTCTAACCAAATCATGATCTAAATCAGAAAAAAATAAAACGTTTAACTTCTAAAACCCTAATTTAAGTGTAAAATAAAGTTGTAGTTTACCTACCCTTTGAGTCTAATTATTAGGTGTAGAACTTTTTTAGATTCAAGAATTTTGATAGAAGTTAATAGTCAGGAAACCCTTATTTAAAACAAAGAATATGATAAAATATTGTGGTTTATCTGGACTATTACCTTCTTCTGTTGTCATATATGAGAACCCAGTATCTTAGGAATCTAGAAATATGTGCAGCCCCAACCTTACAAAAGGCTAAAGTTGGCTCCATTAAATGGTATTGTGGAGTTGTGCAATAAAACAAGATCAAAATATGCTGCCAGATCCATTAACATATCACTTTAAAAGTTTTATTTATAAAATCTTTTAGACATCAGTCCAATGTTGAGTCAGCTATAAGCACTTTTTTCATTCCTCTTGTCACTTAATTTAAACCATCCTTTTAGATAAGTCATTCCTTGACAAGAAAATAGTGCTTTATTATGATGATTACAAGAGTGTGATAGGGAAATAAAGAATAACAAATTTTGGAGAAATTTTTCTTGCCTAATTAATGGAGCTTGAAAAATCATGGTATAAAATTGAGACAATGTCAAACAAAATATATGATAAGTTCATATTTAATCCAGGAGTTCGAAAATAATTAAGTATAAAATCAAAAAGCAAACACTCCTGGAAAGCAATACTATAATTAAAAGAGCTTGACTAGCTATTTTAGCCAATTCTATACTAGCACCTGACCCTTAGGCATTTGTTTATTTTTTTTAAGATGATGCCATCACTAATGTGGCTTCTGCCCTTAAGTTATAACCTATGATCCAGCTAAACATGACAAAATAAAGCATACTATCTTAAAGTATAAAAAATATTTGACAACTTATTCTATATACCTTCATCCCTGATTTTCAAGAATTCTGCCATTACGTTCACCTGGAATTGGCTTACCTTACAAAACATGAAACTAAGAAGGTTCATAGCTATGTAACCATTGCAAGGACTGACGTCATACTTCCAAACAATGCTTGCGTTAACATGTCAAAGAAATGAAAAATGGGATGTCATCACAGTATAAGAAGCACGTCATTTTGATAATCTGGGATTTCTAAAAACAAATTTTCCCTCCACTTGTTATACTGAATTTATTACCACTAAGGGAAACATGACATTAATTTTTTTCAACATTAATCTTTTATTTGACCAAGGCAAGCTGACTAGGGAATGGACAATAATGAGCTCAGAAAGATCAAAACTTAGATAAACTAAAATTGAATAAACAGAAGGAGATGAACATATTAACCAAGCCAAATCAAAAAATAAAAAACTAAAATGATTTAACCAGTTCAGATACAGTAAACTGCTATGAGTTAATGGTGGGGGGTCAGTGCATATTGGGAGGCTCATCTTCCTACTCTGTTTCAGACAGTATACAGCAGAGTGCTGAGAGCATGAGCATGGGTGCATTTTCAAAATGGGGGTCAAGGTAGCAGAGTGGGGGTTTCAGCTCGAATTTTTGCTATGAGGAGGGTGGTGATATATTTGGATAGGGCTTTCTCAGCCTTGAGGCAAACTTTGGTAAGGGTGGTGAAAGTGGCGATGTTATTACTGGTAATGCAGGTCTTGAAGCCAAAGTTTGCCGCCATCATAACTTTTTTATTGCTTTGTTGGCAACTTGGAAGAATTGGAGGTATTCTTTTTTATGAGTTTGCTGAATGAGGGGAAGGACAGGGGCGGGTATCCCCTTAGCTAAGACTGTGACTTATTTTGCTACAACCTTTTGGAGGTGGTAACAATTGGGGGAGGCAACAACCTATTTGGTGAGTTGTTGCTCACTTCAGAATTAATTGGCATCAGAGTAGAGCTTAGTGCTGAGTTGGAAATTGAGCTGCATATTCTGCATTTAGGTACATTCCAAGGCTTGGGGCCTCAACCAATTCAGGGATAGGTTTTTAAAATCATCAACTTCCTCCAAATAATTACATTGATTTTGGTTAAAAATGATATGTTGATTGGCATATGGGTTGGCTGGGTGGTTTTTTTTGGATTTACTGCGGTCCATGCTGGTTCCTGATTAGTGGGAGTGGGGGTTTTGACATGTAGCTTCCTTATTGGCTGAATCAGTGGCAGTTGCATCTACCATTTTGTGGAGAGGAAGGGAGGATTGTGCCCCATTTGAAAAAGTTTTTATGTTGGCAATGGGAGCATCATGGGGGAGTCAAGTGTGTGGGCTCCAGCTTGGCTATGGTGGGGCAGCGCCACTCAAGTGGTCCAGGTCAAAAAAAATGAGGCAGATGCCGCTCTATGTCAACTCTGGCCCAGAAAGGATGGTATGGGGCAGAGGGGACAACAGTGTGAGGGGGAATCAAAATGGCGATTTTAGTTGATATTAATCATACAGTTGCAAAGGTGCATGGGCCCACAAGTTGTTGGCTCCATTGGGAACCACAAATTGTAGAATGGGGTCAGCGCCAAATACTGACAACCCAGCTATAAGTTCTTTATATAAAGTAAAAGGGGGGAGGTGGGTGTGTAGGACTGCAAATTGAACCACAAGAGTGGTGTCATACATCGATGAATCCCCTCCTTGGGTTGGGACCATCTAGTACTAAAAAAAGAGTGGTGTCATCAGGCAACTGGGTGCGAGTAATTGGGATGGGGTTCCCTGGAACACCAGGGGAATGTTGATTGTAATTGCAGCATTGGCTTAACAGTTGAAGCTGAGGTCAAAGTACCCTTTGTAGGGGCGGAAGTTGAGAAAGCCTGAAGGCTGCATAAGCACCTGGGCTAATTCTATAGATTGTTTGTTGTAGGGAAACAAGTTGCCATATTCAACCCAGAGGCCAAACCACATCTTGCTTTGGGGGAGCACAATGGGCTAAGATGCAGCACTTGGGAATGTGCAAGGTGGAGGGCGAAATCCTTAGGGGGAACGTATTGACCATGAGGTATTGGGGGGGCTGGTCAACCTACTTTGCAAGTTTTTTCCCACTGGGAGGAAGATGATAGGGGTTTCATCACTTCCCCATTTTGGAGCAGCGGCGGTAGGGCTGAGAACATTGGGGTTTTTCTGTGTGTCAGCTTTTTGCAGTTGGTTAGTTCTTCTGTAATTTTTAAAAATTTCTTGAAAGTAATTTTAAGCGGAAAGAAAAACATTCAACACTAATCTATATTGCTTACTTTCCTACTTAAGTATCCCCCACGATCTACATCCTGCCTCTACAACCTAATTAATTTCTGACTCAAGTTGCTTAAATAAGGTTCATAAATTCTCTTGTTCTTAAAATTATTGACAAAAATTTAACTGTATGTGCTACCTTACAAAAATGAAGATGATTCTTTAAGATTGAAATAACTTACCCCACTATATTGAGCATGGCGCCTCTTGACCTTTGTGACTTTTTGTTTAATGGAGCTTGCTTCTTAATCTCAAACAAGTTTTGTAAGTCATTTTATTTATTTCATCAAATGCTCTTATAACTCTAGCATTGACCTTTTGCTGGTGACACAGCTCCTTTGTGAAAAAACCATTATTGTAAATAATGGTAAATTATTTCTATCCTCACCGGTAGATCCAGGCTTCTTTTGTTTGAAATTATATAGATTGTAAAAAAGGAATACAAGTCTTGGAAACCCTTATTGTAGACAGACAACTCGATATAGAAATTTGATACCTTATATGATGTTCAAGGGTGCATCTACCCAATATGATTTACTACCATTAGGATGTCCCAGTATCCTTCATAGTCAGCGTTGTTATTACCATATCACAAGTCCTATTTAATATTTAGATCCACGTGGTTATTTTTAGTGGAAATATTTTTGTAGATTCAGGGTATAGACAACCCCTTGGTAGGTAAAATCTAAACTTCCAGTATTAATTGACTTTGCATATATGGGGACAATAATAGTATTTCTGATCAACTTAAACATTAATATATAAATTATAGTATACAAAAAAATTAATTGCCTACATCTGAATATTGATTATTGACAAAGTTTCTGACGCTCATTTTGGAAGCCAACTAAATTTTGTTCTGGAGCAACCCCCATGTCAGCTTAATTTGAAGCTTTAGCATGGATCAAATTTTTCTTCTAAACTGAAATAAAGTTTTGAAACTACATAATAAAGAGCATATCAAAGTCTTTTGACAAACTCTCATACCTCAGAGAAAATAGTTGTCGCCATGCACCATTTAAAAATGGGAAATGCTTACTAGATCAAAGCCTATCCCTGTAGAAATAGTAAGACTAATAAAGCCAGGTTTCACAAAGTGTGAACAATTGCTAATTCTAGATTAGGTGCCATTACATAGCCTTTGGACATCCCTCCTCCTGCTTACTAAAAATTGATATTTTTATAATAGATATGTATCAAAAAGAAGCTCAAATTTATGAAAATCTACAGTTAACTGATGTTCTAAATAATGATCTAGCATGATTCCTTTTCAGGGCTCAATATTTTTAATAATGGTTTTAGTAACTATTGGAAGATTGAAATTATCCTGAAGAATGAGCCAAATATACTTTCATAGCCAATGTAGGGTGTTGTCAAAGTTTTATTCAACATAGATATCCAATTGTTTTTTTTAGGTTGCTATTTGGATTTAAGTAAAACAAATTTAAAAGACATTAGTTACTTCATGTTTCTGTCTGCCCTATCATTTTAGCCACAGCCATTACAAGATCATCATGTGCTGTTTACATTCATTAACAAGTACTCTACAATAAATTGGTAGACATTTTGCCTATAATGCTCATCATACCTAATATACTCCTGCCAATTTTTTCCAAAAATCATTACATTATTGTTCTGAGTTAGATTTTGACTATATATTACCCATGATTATCCCAATAGAATTTCATCTTTTTCCCAAAAATAATTCCTATTTCAGAAGTATTATCAGGATTATAGATTACTTACCAAAAATTATATAAATTGAGTAACATGTAGCTCCTCAATACAATATTTGGTAGAATAGGACCTTGTGAAGGGAATGAGTTCAGAGATAGACATAGGTATGAGAAGTTACAAGGAGATTCTTAATCTGTGCAGAAGTGTGCGTTTGCTAGGCACTACAAGTGGTTATACATACAAGGAGCCCATTTAAAACCTTTTTCAATGAACAATCCAACCCAACGTGGATGTTATTATCTGAGAATAATAATGAAAGCAGATGATCTGTTCTGTTCTATATCAACTTACCTAACCCTACTCATATAGTTCAAGCCAAAATAAGTTGGATCTGGAAAGCTCAATTGAATAATATGATTTCCATTCCTTTACCACCAAGAAAATCTGGAAAATCGACCAAATGTTTTTGCATGTATTACAAATCTTTAATTGCAAATTATCCTTATGCCTTTCTTAACTACAGTCGAAAAATTAAAGAAATCACTTTAATATTATATGTAATATTAGATCATGCAATAAAGACAGATACTATACTTTCTCAATTAATTGAACGTTTTTGAGAGTATAACCCTGAGTACATTAACCTTTCTGTAATGAAACTCCCGAATGGCATACCTTAACACTACTCATGAGTTATATAAGTCTCAATAAAAACTAGCAAAGCTTAGATGCTTTGTGATTTCTGCACAACCAAATGGAGAACTAATTAAGGTTTATGACAAGTGATAGACTTCAACTACAATCTTATTCAGCAGATTTCCAAGAAATCAAATGATCTTAAAAAACAGATGGAAAGTTATATGATTTAGGTCAGAGGCTATCAATGTACAAGGGAGGTGTTGCCACTGATTGAGTCTGAGTAGTAAACCAATTCTAACAAAAGCCTAAAACGCCATAGTTATGGACAAGATGAAAAACAAGTCATTTCAATAGAAGATCTTCTTAGTACATCTAGGAGGAGATGCATATTGTGGCACACATATGGGAAGTATTGAAGAAGCTACTGATTCTTTATAAGACGATCTAAAAATCTTTAGCGCCAGCAAGTTTCCATAAAACTAAGATACTGAGGTATTGAAGGAAAAATTGAATCACCCTACATATTGATTTAAGAGATTTATAAAAGGCCAATAATGACCTTTATTATATAGCTTATTTACAGTATGTAAATAAAGACAAAAGATCAAAAATGCATAGCTTACATCCTTGATATATTAGTTGAAGCTAAAAACGTTACAGTAAAACAATTCTTTATAAATATGAACAGGAACAGTAGGAACTATTTACATATGAATTTTAACGCACTGGCTCCTTCCAATGAGACACGAATGAGTTGGGCAACAGGATCCATGTTAAAGACCATAGGGCTGACATGACTCCTGATACTACTCTCCAGGTGCGCGCGCTACAAGATCGGACAAGCACCCCCTGGAAGACAGTTGCAAGTATACTTAACCCCAGCAACATGCCTTGACTCCAAGACAAGGTATAGAGGGAGGCAATAGCCCTCCCAAGCTCACTCTC
>JAKSZP010010968.1:0-74188 GCA_022478985.1 Massospora cicadina | reverse complement strand
TATTAAATGAAGGATGCAAGATTCCAATGTAAACAAGATTGCAAGTGTTGAAAATTTTTAAATTGCTCTATCAGGTGCTCTGCAGATGTGGTAGGCCAACAGTATGATGACTGTTGACCCTTGCTCTTTCACCGTCATTGGCAATCTGTCACTACCATTTCATGGCAGCAACTTCCCAATCAACTAATAACAACTCTGCTGAAAGGCATACTGATACTAAGTTATTGGCCCCTGCAACTCAATCTGAGCAAAATGGCTTTAACGCTTTTCAGCAAGTTGTTAAAAGTTAGTTGGTGAATTCACACTGGGTTTCCAAGTAGCTCTAGGTGGGGAGTGGTCATGCTGACTACTCCCTAAACCCTCAAGTCCTATCTTGCAATTTATCCAAAGTCTTACCACTTCAATAAGAATATAGGCATGTAACAATCTAGATGCACTCATCCATCATCTATCCTCAAGGATCTTTAAATCCTACCATTTGCTGCCATGTATCAAGGTCAATATAGGATAATAAAAATTAGGAAGATGAAAACTACTTTTAAAAGTACAATTCAGCTATCTATACTAAATCGTTTATCACCAGCTTATGCCCGCCTATAAGTTAATTTTTAGACCCATTAAAACTTGGAGTACAACCATGAAGGAAAACCTCAGCAATGTTCACCGGCAACCATAAATTGACCATTATTGGCACACATTGCAGATCCAACCTGATAGATAAATATTATAGATTACAGATTTTCATCAGCCTAAATTTTCTGGTAGAGTGGAATACAATTCATTTGTTGGATAGAAAAACCCTGATACTCTGAAAACGGCTGATACTTTTAAATAGCTCAGCCTAATCAAATGGGGAGCTTACTTTTAGTATTTAAAATATCATTATTAATCAAGATTGCTTACTCAAGGTGATGAGAAGAATAAATCAAAAGTACCAAATTAGCTCAACTCAAGCTAATAAGGTGTACAAATTATACCTCAATTTATCAAGGTAGCTCAACTCAATATATTGAGGAGCACAGAAAAATCTATTATCATTATAAAAATGATACAAACATCAAAAAGAGGTGAATAAATCAGCAGCCAACCCTGACTGATTTAGTTGCTATTTTGGGATCTGCCAAACAAATTAAGCTGGTTAGAAACTCCAACTGTGAGTTAAAGAAAAGCAAAAAAGTATTAACTTTTATACTGGAGCTATCAATTAAAAAAGATAATCTAGTAGCCTTCAGGTAAATATTGATACCAAAATAAGTTTCTTTTTGAACTTAGACCTCAATTACAAATATAGAAGTACAAAATTTGAATAAACCATTTAGATTATTCTATACCAGCTTATTTTTATACACTTAATGTGCCAAGGAAAGACTTGGCTTCCACCATGGTATTATTCCAATACCCACAGCAACATCCATAGCCCACATGGCATTGCCAATCTGAGGATTTGGGAGTAGGATTCACTGGGAAAGAGGTTTGAAAGTATTGGTCTATGAACATCAATTCAAAGCTGAAGGTTAGACTGATAACTGGTAACAATTTTCTCCCATGGCTCCTGAGATGTGGATAATTTGTCCAGGTGGGGGTGCTTGTACCTAACATTTTGGATCAAGCTCAAAGTTGGGACTAGTTTGAACATGCATCTGATAGCAGGGAATGGTTGCCATATCTCAATTTCAAGTCCGCCAGGATTCTCATTAGTATCCCATTTTTTGATATATTCTACAATCTGGTCTTGAGCGCAGTGGATCAGTTTGGTCAAATTTTTGCACTAAGCTTTGAATGTGGACACTGCTCGCATATCCTTGGGTGGGAGGTTATATTGTTATCCCCCCGGGGTGGGCTCCTTAGTTTCCTCTGTTAGGTGATGCTAACTCTAGGAATTTCAAGGAAACGGCCACCACCATTATATATAGATTAATGAGTGGGGACCTTCCATTGGGTGCAGCAATTTTGTTGGAGGAGACTAATCTTTAAAATATAATAAAATTTTAGTTTTTTAGGTTTGAAACTACCATTTATTAAGGTAAAGTAAAAAAATAACCTAGCACTCTACTTTAGACCAAATGCTGGGTATTACTTTGGAAAAGGGTAGACTTGCATACTATTATAACTGGGTGGTTGTCAAATATTCCTAGGGACACCAGGAATCTGTCCATAGCTGTTTTACCAAATCTTGAGTTTTCTGGGACATCCAGAATTGGATTTGGCAGATGGCTTAAGTAACCCTTTGACTTGAGGACATTTGCCAACTTCTTCAAATACCAATTTTTTTGCTCCTATTTTTTCTAAGATTGCTTCACCCACACAAGTTTCTTTGATTGCCACATCTATGGGTATTACTTCATCCATTTGGGGGATTTCCCATTCAATAAGGCATGGTGATTTCATCCCTTTTGGGGATTCAATTGTAATCCACCAGTATGATTGCAAATATCAGTGTATGCCCTCAATTTTGTCTATATACACCTCAGCGGATTTTGTAATGATAGGGGGGTTGGGGAGCCTGCTGGCTTGAGTTCAGGACGGGTGTATTTGGGGAGGGGTGATGGCCACCCACCACTTGTCAATTGTATGCCCCAAGTCTGCTATCTTCTCCGGTGGCAGTACTTGGAGGACATTCCCTTTCTACATTTGGAAGGGGTGCAGCACCCTGTCCAGCCTGGTGGCTGCAGTGGGAACCCCTACACTTTTTAGAATTTTTGGATAATCACTTTATTGAGTTAATAAGTCAAATTGAATCAATTATCTTTTACACTGATAACTTCTATCAAACATAGGTAAAATGCAGGGTATCAAACAAACCAAAGAGGTTTAAGGTTTTGTAACCATTAATCATGTATATGGAGAGTTCTGATTTAACCTTGATGCCTGATCAGATCTATGAACTTTCAATAACTCATGAGCTTTTTAATACCAGTCAAATTTTTGCTTTGGTTGTATACCCTGAAGCTTTGTTTTCAGGCTGTGCAGCCTTTTCTACCTCAGATAGGATGCGCAAAAAGCTGATGGAATTTCAATGGAAGCTGATAGTTGTTTGTGAGATTTTGAATGTCTTCTGACTGCTTATACCAATCTGATGTGGCTTCACCTATTTAGAAAAAAGTAGTCAAGAGGTCCATGTTAACCTCACTTAGACAAAGTTAAAATTTTGGTTACTAAGGCCCAAAGCCATATAAATTTAAACTCTAATATGGGGTATCAGAATGCTACTCATGACTATTGCATAGAATCCCCATCTACCCCTATAAAAAGTGTATCTGTTGATAAAAATACATATACTTTAGTACTTTCAATACTATAGTGTGGATATTTCTAACTAATGATATTGAGGCAAAAGTTGTTGATGGTATTGTGTAAGTATATCAAAAAACTATTATTGGTTAAGGCTTACTACTATCATATGAGTAAAATAAGGGCTGTTTTTAGATCTGTGAACTAAAACCATCGCTTAGCCTCCTTAAAGTTGCGCAACTTTAAGTTTGGTGAAGCCAAAAGTTAAACCTAAACCTTTCAAGCCAACTCTTTAAGCTAAAATTAAGGGGAGGATACCCCAGTGGCAGAATAGGGACCTCTACCACTGCCTCCTCGAGTTCGATTCTGGTATATGAACTTTGGGTAGAGGACGACTGTGACCGTGTTGGCGTTGCACACCAATGCCCCAAACTGAGATAGCGAATAGCAAAGGCGGTCCATGGAGTTCCTGGCCTATCATACGCCGCGCGTGGAGGTTCTCCGGGTTTTATCCTCCTTTCCCATTTTCTTCACTTCCCCGCATCGGTGCGGTATCGTCCCCAGGTCGGCCCACCTCGAATAAAATTTAAACTAAAATTATAAAGATTATTTGGCAGGTTTGTTATAGCATACTTAGATATATGTTCACCCTTATGACCAAACTAAGCTACTTCAAAGTTGGCCTCTACGTCTTATGGCTTTAGTTTTGTACCGTTAGAATAAGTTTATTGGTGTACACAGGTTAGGCTTCATAGATTGATTTTCGGGGTTGTATGATCATATAATCTAATTATTATACTTAAACCTTTTACCTCGTTGGGTGAGAGAGTTGATTGGTTTATATCGTAACCGTATGCTTTTTTGCCTCACACCATCGTTTTGGATATCGTGCACTAGACAATCTAGAAAAGCTCCAACTTCTTTATATTGAATAAGGGTGGTTTATCTAATGGGGAGAATCCCATCGGAGTTTGTTAGTGAATTAAGAGCTATAGAAGGGTTGAGATTAAATATTATATCCAAAAGATGTTATAAAGGGTGTCATCTAAGGATCTCTTTGCTGCGCTTGAGGGTTTGAACCTCGATTTAAAATTTAGCTGCCCTCTCTCGGCCGTTATAACGAATCTCAAGTTTTGTTGACGGTGAACCAAGGCTACAAGGCATAAACAGAATTTTTAATAAAGCTACAGAAGATGTTCTTTTAAACTAAAGATCAACATTAGGAGAGCAATGTGGGTGTGGGAACAGTAGCTGCCAGAAGCAATATAAAATGAAGACTTAATACCAAATCTATTTAAGCACACCTTTTTGGCAGTTTAGTGGGACGCCAAACCCAGCACCTATCGTATCCGAACAAATCCTTCCGCGTCCCATATAACTGCCACGATGGTTCAAACAGGTGCGCTAAGGACCTACCGTCAACCGCTTTCCCCACCTCGATCACCAAAACGGGAAGCTCAGATTCAGGATCGAATAGGAAGGGTTGGTCAAGCGCACTGAGGGACAGATACGAAGTTGGTACTTTGCTAAACGGAGTATCGGCCATGGGTGTGAATAACGCGATACGTGGCTCGTGCTGAAGAGACAGTAATTGGACTGAGTTCATCTTATGCATGGGTAAATAGGGGGGATTGCATACGACGATATCAAAGGCGCCCTCTGGAGAAGTCTCAGCCAGGTGAAGGCGAGGGTTGGAAAGATCCCCCAAGGAAAAGTGACACCGATCAACCAGCCCAAGGGCAGATGCGTTCCTTTTAGCAACTTCGAGGGCGGATACGCTTATATCAATCCCAACCCCGTACGCTGAAGGGATAGCCTTGAGACAGGAGAGCAGGATGCAGCCACTCCCAGTTCCAATGTCAAGTATCCGTAGCTTGGTCTTCCCAAAGGGCTCGAAATACTTTTCATACAGCTCAAGCACGGCATAAACCAAGCTTTCGGAGCTTGGCCGGGGAATCAGCGTATTTTCGTCCACTTGGAATCCATAGCCGCAGAATTTCTACCCGTTAAAGCCAGTTATAATCTTACCTTAGACCCCGTAATGTAAGCCACCGGCTTGCCATCCAGTAACTCCTCACGAGTTAGCTCATCAACCTCATCCACACCAGCTTCCTCCATCGCCGCCAGACCCTTGCCCAGCTTTTTCTTGCCAAGCTCCACCTCGCGATGAAATACGCCCTAGTTTACCAATTTCAAAGCTGCAATAACCAACCTACACTAAATTTCTCCGGTTCTGGGTACTCGTAATATTGGAACTGCCTCTTGAGTGGGTTATACAGCGAAACCCCAGTCAGGGCCAAAAGCAGGCCCCTCCCAGCTTCATTCCTAAGTGGGATGGCGTACCTTGCATGCCCCACGAGGGGAACCCCAGCCTCTTTAAAATTACACCGTGTGCGTTTGCCACAGAACTGGGACTCGGTAAAAAAGTTAAATTCCGATAAGGCCCCGGCTACGCTACTGAAAGAGCTTTCGTTGCACCGAATGGTGGGCCTATCTACAAAAATCCTAAACCCCTCTAGCCTTTTATGGATTTCCTCCGATATCTGGCCGTGGCACATGGCGTGATAATAACAGATGACTTTGGAGTAAGCCAATCTCAATTCAAGTGTATCATCGTCAGAGACCAAGGTTACGCACTGCGTGAAATTATAAAACTTCTATGGCCCTTAATTACTAGTCCACCGATCGACTTCTCCACGCTATAGAGTAAGCTCGCGCCCTTTATTTCGCAAGGGTTGCTTTCCAAATACGAGGAATAAAGGCCCACGGCTTCCTCCGCAGTAGAGCAACCATTATCCAGGAGCTCCTTGTAGTAAATAGACTTGAGAACATGTAAGGGGCTAACCCCCGGAGGTTTCCAGGTAACCAACAGTTTGCTTTTCGTGAACCCTGCTGCAACATCCTCCTGAGGGCACGTGTGTAGAAGTCGGGTGGCGAGCGGGAGCTCCCCAATGGGGTTTGGTTCGACCACCTCATAAAACCTCTCGAGCCGATCCAGAAGTACCTTTCGCCAATCAAAGGCGACCACGACAACCTCACCCGCCGTAAGTTTGTCGTTCGGCTTACCAGCACGCGCATCGTTAATGGTTACCAACCCATCGCGAACAAATTGGGATAATTGGTGGCGCGACGTGAGGATGGGTTTAAGCTTGGCCAGTAGGCATTTGTATAGGGCCGTCCCATCCTCCTCTTCACTAACAACCGTTTCAACCTTCAAAACCCCGCTTGAACTTAGCGATATCTGTGGCGTAGTGGAGGTTTTGGCCAAACTCGTTCCACCAATCAAGTTCTCATCCTTGCTCGCATCCGCAAGGGGGTTATAATCCCTCCCCCTCAATTCTCTACTAGGCAAGTTGCCCACGACCGGACTCATCCTCAGATTACTAGCACTCGAAACCGGACAACAAGTTTTAAAGTGGCGCGGCCAGCGTAGGTTACAAACCAAAAGCGATCTACATGAAGGCTTACATCAGCATAACCCAAGGTGAATACCTTAAACCCATGGGATGCTCGGCCAACCCAAGTTTTCTATAGCTTATATGAACTCTAGCCTTTCAAAAGGTAAACCCGACCTAACCCGATATCTAAACCCCAAGATCATAAAATGGGAATAACCCTTATTCGCTCGGTAAAAAAGATGGAAGCAATCGAGCTCAGAACCAGATCAAACCCGTAACAAAACGGCCATAAAAAGGCTAAGCGCTCCGTCCGAGGACAACTTTTAAAACCGCGGAGAGTGAAAATGTAACGGCAACCCAAGTTTAACAAAAAGTTAACCCAACCCGAAAACCAACGGATCGAAGTCGCCCATAAACCCTTTCTCAGAGGGGTATGATAAACCTTGTGGGGAATCATTGATAATATTAACATCCGGATTAGAAATTGGGTAAAGCCTTAAGCTTCAAGTGAAGCTCCGGACGTACAGCTTAAAAGGTGCACCAACCCCAGTAAACCCGCTAAAAGGTTAGTTTGTAAATATTTCGGCTTGGATTAGGTTTATCCCTGTCGGACATCTGGATATTCGTCCAGCTGAGAAGAATATCCGGGTGTCGAAAATGGTTCGATTTGTTTTAAAACTTCCAAAGAATTTATTTGGAGAATTTGAATTGGCTGTAAAGTTCGCCCCCAAGTTAACCAAATTTAGTTGTGCCAACTAAAGGAAAACCAGCCCCTTTTATAGACTTGAAGGGGGTTTCGAGAGGTGAAACTATTTTACCAACCTATCAGAAGCCAGAGAGTAGTCAAATTAACCAAAATGTATTTACTTCTGAACCAACTGGTTGAATAAGATTAATTAGATCATTACCAAATGGTTATATCATTTAAACATCTGACCAACTGATGACAGTTAAGTTACATCAAAGTGAAAATACTTTTGGAGCTCTGATTGGTCTATCATCTCGGATATAAAAGTCGCTTCCCATAATTCAAAACGTGATGGCCCGGATCAGAAACGCATCAGTTTAAATATGTTTTCATATCAAAATCAAGACAATAGTAATTATGAAACTTCAAGTTTTATAAAGACCCAGAGGACCCCAGTACAGGTAACTTTATGGGATGAAGGGCTGGGGTACTGCCCCCACTGCATTAGGGCTGCACAGATCTAAGTACTACCAAATGTGGGCCCTATCAGGATTCTCCCTTTACTGGGGGAAGCCCCAACTAGGGGTTGCAACTTGCCTATGGGTGAATGCTGGATTGGGCTCCCCATTAAATTGAATGAGCCCAATCCAAAGTGTCAGGGATTGTCCCTGATTATAATTAATTATAATTAAATAAACACTGGCAACTAATGCTGAAGATGTCAAAACATTAATTGGGTGGCAGCAGAATCCCATCTCAGCACTTGTACCCCAATCAACCACCCTTTTGGGATTCACCAGCAAATTATGCCAAGGATGGTCCCACTCCCCTTGTATTAATATTATTATTTATCTCAATTGGAAACAGATGCCAAAATCTTCCTATCCCAAATCCTTCCCTTCCCAATCCCATTTTTAGCCTCAAGGTCATATAAATACCTCATGGCTTATTCTAATAAAACTGCCATTTCTCATCTATCACTTTTTCTATTTTAGCTTTACTTAAGGACTTGAAGGCCTATTGGTGGGGGCTTCAGGGCCCTGATTTAATATGGGCTGGTTAGTTGTTGCTCCCCCATGTCCCAACAGACCCAACACAATTTGGGTATAGTTTTCACTGCCCCAAAACTGACATATGCCCACCTTGTTAAGTACTGGGAATACCATCTGCACCAGCCAGGACAGGTGATATGCCTCTTATCTCCCTTGCAGGAGACAAGACCCAATGACACCCAGGTTTAAGGCCCCTGGGGGGAGAATTTGAAGCCCTCACCTTTTTTACCTACTTTCTTAGTGGAGTTGTGCTCTCCAGCCCCTTTTTATCCAGGGAGCCTTGAAGTTCTTTCAGATCAGATATAATTTTCTTGCATGCTCACTTTTTTCACCAGCCAGCCCATGCTGACCAAGCTGGCAGCTTGCTGAGCTTCAGGCCAACTTGGCAAACCACAGTATATATTGTAGGTAGGTACACAAAAGTGCAGCCAACCAGGATTGCCCCTCCCTTGTTCTGGGTCTGCACCTGTGCAACCCCAGCTCATGGAGAAGCTATTTGGCAGGCATCATGCCCAACTTGTACTCACCCCTTACTGCCCATAATCTCCCCTCAAGGAGTGGTAAACACCCACTAGAACAGGTTGGCACAGTCATCAATACCATCCCACACCTCTTTCAGGCTATTACAGGACCAACTAATATGCCTCTCTAGGTTCAAGTATTCACTACTCACCTATCATTCCATAGGATTTCTCTTGTTGCGCTATGAGGAGGCCCCAGCTAACCTTATCTAGCTCCCAATCATGAAACTTCACTTCAGATTCAAGGGTAGCATACAAACAATAGATATGACAGCAATTATTCAAAAACTCTGCCAGATCAAAATTCTTGTGATGTTAAAAAATCATTGCAATGTTGACACAATCATGCTATCTAGTTATCTCCAAATATTTTCCTTATTAATCATATTGAGTGATAATTTCTATACAATTGAAATGCCTTGTGATCATAGTCTTTATACTTATATAAAGCTATGTTTTCCTTTGTTTAAAAAAGGGGTATATAAACCCCTCTCTATTAGGAAATAAATCATCATCTATCATATCTAACTTCTTTGTTGGCTGCCTATTCTATCTGTGGTAGCCTTTAAACCCAAATTTCTAGATAGCGGCCAAGTCTCAATATTTTAACTACTATTGTTATTGTTGAAACCCTGAGGCTATAAATGTCATGGAACCTGCTGATTAAAGTAAGACTGGCTTCCAGGACCCTCTACCACTGCCTCCCCAAGTTTGATCCTGGTAGATGGACTTTGGGTAGGGGACAATTATGACTGTGTTGTTTTGTGCATCAATGCCCCAAACTGCGATAGTAAATAGCAAAGGCAGTCCATGAAGTTACTAGCCTATCAAATGCCGCACATGGAGTGTTGCCAGGTTTTACCCTCCTTTCCCATTTCCTTCACTTCCCTTTATTGGTGCAATATTGTCCTAAGGTCAGACCACTCAAATAAAATTTAAAAAAGTAATACTGGCTTCCAATCTGGGTGAGTTATAACCCAGTGAAGAGCCCATGATGCCAATGGCATAGCAGCTCTGATCACTTGTAGGAGAGATCCCCTATAATTCTTGTGAGGATATAAAAAATTAATAACATACCAAAGGCCTTTTAGCAAAACAATGGCTGCAATGGGGCAACCGTTGGTCTTTCTGGGGGATCTCCCAAGGGTGGGAGAGGCAAGGAGGATGACCAATCCTCCTGGATTTAGTTGGTGACCTTTGGGATTTTCTTCCAGATTTTTGGTTCAACTTTATTATAATAAGTTTTATGGAGATCATTCAAATTTTAAAAATTTTGGAAATGCTGATTGGGATCATGAATCAGTCAAGTCAAATTAATTTCATTTGTTGGGAGACTTGGGATTTGTCTTGCACCTGTTGAGGGGTTTTGTGATGGGTTGAGGGGTTGGGGGCGTCGCCAGGATGGCAGATCAATTTTCATAAACTGATTTGGGCCAGATTGGCCCTCAGTGATATGGACTGGATAGTCTGGTGCTTAGTTACTGCCTTGCGGTTGTGAAAATGATGTTTCTCACCCCTGAACGGAGAATCACAATTAGTGAAGATGGCCTTATTCCACCCAAATTGTGCTGATCCACCAGCAAATTGGTGGGGCGAATTTGTCTAAATTCTCTGACTATTTTGCAAAGAGGGAGGCAGACCTGTAGCATGTCCTCCAGGTGCCAAAGGAGGAGCAGATTGTTGCATTGAGTTCAGCAGATCCAAAAACTCTTCAAAGTGTCAGATTGGCATTGCACGCCCATGGTGAAATCTTATTTCCTTGCAATCACATTTGGTAGGCCACCAGATTGATGGCTTGGAGAAATCACACAACAACCATCAGCCCTAAGACACAGATTGCTGAATACTTCGCTGGGTTAGGTGAAAGTATATTTGAAAAAAGAGGTAGAGTCCATGAAGTAGGTTTGGGTAAAAAATCATCTTTATTTAACCTTAAGGGCCAAAATGAACTGACAACTGCCCTTTCCAGAGGGATTTGCCTTATATGCGAAAAATGAGGAAAAAGGGGGTCATGGGTGTGTTCCTATACAGGGGCAGCTGATGTACTCATGGGTACCCAGCCTGGGCTTGGGGCGACGTCAGCCAGCTTATGCACTAGGTCACAAAAGCTCTGGCAACGCAATTTCCTGATCTATCAGGGAGGTACCCTCAATGATCTAAACTTGAGAAGATTTGCTTGGATCAAAGGGCTGGCGGAATTAAATTCTGCCAGGGTTGATTTTGAAAAATTCTTAAAAGACTTTTTGAAATTTTTAAGAACAGATATTGACTCAGATTGGCATTCTCATATCCAGGATTTTGGATTTTATGTTCCAAACGAGTTTTTATGACTCAGGAACCATTCCCTGAGTTTCAAGGTCAATTTAATTCCTTTCCAAGGTTTTGAGGGATGGCAGGGTTGAGGCCAGGGGAGGGTGGAGGTGCTGTTGGTGACTTCTGGCCTGGATTACCTCCATGCAAGCCTCTTTTATCCTTTTAACAAGGGAAGAAGCAGCCAAGAAAAATACTATGGAGGGATCCTTTGGGGCCAATGTGGTTACTCAACGTTCATCAACCACCTGTCTCAAGTCCCCCAGTTAAGCCAAGGGCTGCTTGGGGGCATTAGTCCCTTCTTCTTCCTATAAGGGAACTTTTCTCAGTCCAACCCAAGAGGTTGAGTCTCCAGACTTACAATGCACCTGTGAGCAGCACCCTAGTCAGGATTTTAACAGGTGATGCTCATTACAGAGGGCCCTGTACACCACAATTTAATTATCAACAATCAAAATAGAAGATGCTCATGTCTTTAGCATTACTGGATGGATCAATAATGGGGATGGAGAAGACAATGACAGGATGAACAGCCCTCCTGCTATCACATTTGAAGGAGAACAGTTCAGTCACATTGAGATACCAGAATCCTATTGTAATGATCAAAGATCGTACATGAATCTCATAAGGTTGGGAATTATGAGATTTTTGTGCATCAATAGTTGCAATTCCATTATTCCGAGTGGGATTTTCCTATTTGGGTCAATAACAGAATAAAAATTAAATAAATTATTTATTTGATTGGTTGTTTGTTCTGAGGTTCCCCTCCATTTCTACGTCAAGTTGCCTGGATGCCATCAATTATGGAGGATTTTGCACCCCTCATTACCTGCAATTCATTTAGCCTTTTTAGGAAAGTATATCAAAGCAAGGTCAGCCCCATTGGACCTCACTTTGGAATTCTATTCTGACTTTGAGTCTACTCCCAATAAAGGCCGCTATTTGCTGGATTTGCTTTATTTAATTTAATTTATTTAAAGCAAGGATTGGGGGTGCAAATGGCAGTGCGATGAGGATGAGAGGAAAGGGGTGGACGCACTGGGATCCTCGTGAGAGTGTCCTTGCCCTGGTGAGAGGGGAAGGAGCCAGAGTGGCCCGAGGTGACAGAGGCCAATTGACCGCACCTTGGCTGGGTAACCATGAGGTGACAGAGGCCATAGGGATGCACTTCAGCCCAGTATGCCCAGCAAGGCCATCCATTTGGACAGGACCATTTGGAGTTGGTACAGCCACATATGGGGGTGGTGGTTTAGGGCTGGTGGCGGGCTGGGCCTTGGGAGCCCCATCCGTTACACCTATCAGATTACCTAGCCTTCCACTGATGTTGTTGGAGATTTAAACTATAGCTTATTAAAACCTGAGGACAATGTTTTCTGTGAGAGGTTCTCATAAAGATCATCTGATGTTCCTCTATGAAACTAGAACTCTACCAGATACCTAAAATCAACTTACTAATCTGACTACATATGGTTAAAAATTTGCCATCAACCTTGGTTTATATGGTATATTTACTAGGAGTGTATCATGAAGAGCTTCTGTGTCACATGGAACCATAATGCTTTGAAACTAGTTTAGAATAATTTCTATAACTTGGCATCAAGTCAAATTAGAATTATGACTTCTGGTTTAGAAGTGAACCAAAGTTTCATCATTCAACTTCATAAGCAACTCAGTACGATTGATTTTAGTTTGAAAGTTTGTAGAAGAAGAAACTAAGGTATTCTACATTGATTTAGATGAATCTGCTGTCAAGACATATACTTTACTTGAAGAGTTTGCAAAAAAACTTACCAAGAATGTTGCTCAAGCTCATAGAGAACTGTTGTCCCAAGCTTCTACCTCCCAACGAGATGGACAAAATATATTTGCTTTGGAACAATAATTTAATTAGTCCTTGAATGCCTTGGAGAAATTGAGAATTGTCTCCTCAAGACACTCATGGATTGTTTACCACATTGGAGACTAAAATTGCAATAATATAGAGTGAAATTGAAGCTGAAGGCATCCCCTGAAAATGCCAACTACTTGGCCCAAAAACTAGAAAAATGTAAAAAGGTATTCCAAGGTGTTAAAAGCGTGATTGAAGGGGACAAATTGTTGAAGGATGTTTACATGCGCCTGTCTCAGGTTAAAGATTATTGTGAGCTGGTTAGTGTAAGTCTTGGAGAGCAACCCCTGCAACTTAATTAAGAGATTCCTGTTTTGTGCTAAGAAGGGGAGGAAGCTGGAAGTCATACCTCTCATAATCTTAGGCAACTTAGCTCTCATGGTAGATGGGAGATAGGTGACAGTATATCCTTCGAAGGTTAAATAATTTTACCTTATGCCGACCACCTAGAGTTGGCCCAGAAAATTTGGAGCGTGTGGGGAGGTGACGGCAGCCAGGGGCCATCGCCAGAAGAGGGTTGGCAGCAATTCTCCCCATCAGAAAGTTGTCTGTGGCAGTTTGAGTTCCACCAAAAAATCTAAATTGATATCTGGCAAAATTAGATTGAGTAAATTGATTTCAGGCTTGATAATCCCCAACTGCCGTTCCTCTTCAACACCAGCAATTAAAAGCCCATCCTCAGATAGGTACAATTACAATAAACCCCTTTCTGACTCATTGGGATTGGTCATATGTTTCCTGGGCATGGGCGCACCTAGTTACCCAAAGGATGGAGCATCAACAATCTGGAAAGTGGAACCATGTCAGGATGGAAATTCTAGTGGCAAAATTTGAGCATAAGTCTGCTGGCCAAGAAGAAGTTATCTGGCATCATAAAGGTTTTAGAATACTGATCTGTCATAATCAGATTTCTTAATTATCCTGATGGCAAGTGCAATAATTTCCATTCTCCAAATTTATGTTTGTGAGCTTATAAGGCAGCAGACCCTGAAAGATTATTTTTTCACTCCATTTTTCTTCCCTTTTCACAATTTTGTTTCAAATTTAAATTTTTAAAAAATCCAAAGGTTTTTGTGAATTTAAGAGTTTTTCTAGATATTTAGTAGTAATAATTTTCAATTTTAGATATCTCTGGATAGTCCTAATGGCTGCCCTCTTCTTTTTCCATCTATCAATATGGATGGCTGTACATGATGTAATCTGGCTGGTTTTATGGGTGGTCACTAACTTGAGTTCCAGGCCAGTATTATTATTATCAACATGCTCCATGACATAATGGAGTGACACCAATTCTCATCCTTCTCCATCCTGCCCTATAGGTGTAGTTTTGCTTTGGGTGTGTTGTGTATGAACAAAAGGTTCAATCTTCAGTAAGTGTGGGAATCCAGCCAATTCTTGATCAATGGTACTTGACGCCTACTGTATTACACAAAGATTTATATAAAATAAAATTATAAAGCGCTAATAAAAAACGGATTTTTATAAATTTTATTATAGGTGTGATAAAGGTAAAAATGATTCCCCTCAACTTCCTTCCATTTAGTATTTAAAGTATTTTGAGGGTTGAGGGGAATTTGAGGATATGTTTGGAATAGCTTAGCCTAGTCCAAATTAGAAATATGGGGAATAGCATATCAAAACTTGGGTACTCACTTCATGGTAGTGGAACAAAAGAAGAGGAATTCTGATTTGCCAAAACATACCCGTGAGGTAACATTTTTATGAACTTGAGCCAATCCTCATCTGAGAAATTTCTTGCACCTTGAGGGACCCCCACCAAGCCTATAAAAAAAGGGGGGGTCCCCACGTAGGTGCATTGAAGGACTTTGTTGGGGTTGGGGGAGTGCCTTCCAATGATTGCCCCAAGGTCCGTTGTGTGGTCAGAGTAATCCAGCTGGTCAATTTTACATTGAGTGCCTATACAGGTTTTGAACTGGTGTTACCTCAATTAACAGGGTTCCACTGAGAATTGGCCAGGGTCTTATGGCCAATATCCCCAATATCATGTTTATTATTATTTATTATATTTTATTCAAGGTGGGTTGACCTGGGGACAATACTGCACCGATTAGGGAAGTGAAGAAAATGGGAAAGGAGGATAAAACCTGGAAAACCTCCATGCGCGGCGTATGATAGGCTAGGAACTCCATGGACCGCCTTTACTATTTGCTATCTCAGTTTGGGGCATTGGTGCACAAAACCAACACAGTCAAAATCGTCCCCTACCCAAAGTCCATTACCGGGATTGAACTCAGGAGGCAGTGGCATGTTTATTATTATTAAAATGCCTCATAGTAACATTGGAAAATTGCAAATGGCCAGCATTTTCCCTTTTTGGCTGAATTCTATCTAAACATTCTTATTATTTAGCTGTGAGGGCAAATGTCCGACATCACTCCCCTCAAGAATGCTGGGGAGAGAATAAGGTCAGAGAAAACAGCCATGCATGCAATTGATGGTAATACCTTTAGCTAAATATTTAATAGAGTACTCATTTCCTCATTTGTAAGTGATATTGAAGGGGCCCTCCCATATTGATCCAAGCTTACCACTACTAGGGGTGATGCAGTTATGGTAGTATTATACCATATCAGACACTTGGAATGTAGGCAGGGGGTTCAGAGCTCATTTGCAGCCTGCCCTCTTTGGTCACCATTTTGGCTGAATTAGTCATAGCCTAAGATTGGAGTTGGATGATGCGCTGAGATAATCTGCGCATGAAACTCTTGGGTTCCTCAACTCTAGAGGAGAATACATCTTTAACTAAAAGAGCAGGTATTCCTGGTTCCTGACCATACAAAACATGGAATGAGGACATTTTTTAAAACTGATGATAGCTAATCCAGTAAGCCATCAGCGCGCTGGGTAAGTATTGATCCCAGTGAAGTGGATCAGAAGAGGCCATTTTGCGTAGGATAAATACCAAGGTTCCATTGGCTCTCTCCACATTACCATTGATAGATGGATTGTATGGAGCTGAGAAAAGTTGTTGAGCCCAATGGAGGTGGACAGGATTTTTACTACTTAGGAGGTGAAGTTTTTTCAATTATCACAAAGTAATACTTGAGGACAGTTATGTCGAGAAAAATATTCTGATGTAAAAATGTGGCTGTAGCCTTGGCCATTTGAGCAGGAAGAGCTACGGCTTCCACCCACTTAGTGAAATGGTCAATGACTACCAGGATAAATCGGTTGCCACTAGTAGTCTGAGGGAGAGGACCTACTACATCCAGACTAATGGTATGGAGAGGTTGTTGAGGGATGGTTGATTGATACTGATATTTAGTCTTGAAGCTGGACTGCTTCTTGCAAGTAAGGCAGGCCTCCAAACATCAACAATAGCTGCCATCATTCCATCCCAATAAAACCAATCCTTAATCCACTCATAAGTTTTCTTGGACCGTCCATGACCTAGAGAGAAGCGTGCTTCTAGGATAGCAGGTACACGTTCTGAGGGCTAAAGGTAAGGCAGCCATTTTGTCCCCGCCTGCTTATACAACTATTCGTTCTCCAGTTTAGTGTTTTGGGAGTGTTGGGCTAAAATTTTCTGTACAGGCTCATCCTCATCTTCCCAGTCATTGGGGGTCATTAAGAGGTCATGTAACCTCTCCGCCTCACTATTATCCAAGTGCAGGTCTGTTAGCTGAGTCAACCCATCAACATTCATGTGACGGGTTCCATCACGGTGTTAAATCTTCATGTCATAAGGCTGGAGATTTAGAGCCCAGCGAGCTAACCGGCCTGTAGGGTCTTTCATGTTTTGTAATCATTTTAGGGATGCATGATCAGTAAACACAGTAAAGGTAGTTCCATATAATAAAGGAAGGTAGTGCTTTACAGCTAACAGAACAGCAAGGCACTACTTCTCTGTTACACTGTAGTTATGTTCAGCCTTTGGCAGCATCTTACTAAAGTAGGATACAGGATGATCTATACCGGTTTCATCCAATTGGGCTAAGATGGCCCCAACAGCGAAGTCTGAAGCGTCAGTGAATAAGATGAGGGTTTATTATAATCTGGGTGCTGTAGGATAGGGCGTTGTTGCAGCAGTTGCTTCAGAGTCTCAAAAGCAGCATTCTGTTCCGCACTCCACTGAAAAGGAGTGTTCTTGGTTAATAGGTGGACAAGAGGCTCACTGAGCTGTGCAAACTTAGGGATGAATTGATGGCAATATCCCATCATCACTAGAAATACCTGAATATCCCATAGATCTTTAGGGGGCGACATTTTTGAGATGGCTTCAACTTTAACTAGGATTGGTTTAATTCCTTTTTGAGAAATGGAATGGCCGAGGAAATCCAGTTTCTTTTGAAATAAAGTATATTTGGAGGGCTTTAACTTGATATTTGACTTACGTAGTCATTGAAACACCTCCTTCAGGTGATCAAGATGCTTAGAAAGTTTTTGAGAATACTATAATGTCATTGAGGTAGACAATGACACAGCTTAACTTCAAATCCTGCATAATATGATCCATTGCACGCTGGAAGGATGCAGGTGCATTGCACAACCCTTGAGGTAATTGGGCTGGTTGGAAGAGACTCTCACTACTAATGAAAGCACATTTCTCCTGGTCTTCAGGGGAGAGATCCATTTGCTAATAGTCGCTAGCTAAGTTCATGGCAGAAAAGAAATTAAAGCCAGAGAGTTGGCCAAGGCATAGTCAATGCGAGGGAGAGGATAGCTATCCTTTTTCGTGAGGTTTTTAAATTTGCAGTAATCCATGATTATCTGATGACCTCCATTTTTATTTTTATTATCAGGAGAGGGGAAGACCAGGGGCTTTGTGAAAGAACTAGAAACCCCACGTATAGTAACTGCTGAAGCTCGGTCCTCATTTGTTGTTCTTCCACTTTAGATTTGTGGTAAGGTTTTGACCAAATGGGATGAGCATCACCCACATCAATGGGGTGGCACCAGCCCTTCAGTGGCCATATTCATTATCAGATTTGGAGAATATGTCACTATATTCGTTGAGGAGAGAGTGAACTTTTTCCAGCTCATCTGGGGTCAGCTCATTTGAGATATGGACGTTGGGTAAAGTACACACCAGGTTATCCGTTTGCAGGCCCATATCCATCATAGAACCAATGGAGTAAATTTGTTTGATGTCTTCCATAGGAACTAACAAGCCTCTGCCAATTTCCTGGTGTTTTTTTACAACTATGTCTTTTCAGGTGAGGTTCACCAACATCAATGTAATATGCCTCTGGTAGGCTGGGTCAAGAACGTCAGGCAATACCCAAGGCTCCAAGGGACTAACGCCCTCAATGCTAATGAGGTGCAACAAACAGTGGTGTGGGATTTGAAGCGTGACTTTCGTGTCAACCACTTATTGTTCACCAGGATTAATCATGACCTCAGCTGCAGCATAAAAAGGGGTACCTTCTCTAGCATCCACTGTCTCAGGAAATTTCTTTATGTTACGCCCATAAGTGGTATAAGACAAAGATATAGCTGAGAGGGGGTATTGAACCAGGAAAGAGTATTTTTGCTTATTGGGTTCTTCATTGGATAAGACTAATGGGACTTCATAGTTGATTAATGAGAGGTAACCTTGCTTCAGGTTGATTATTACTTCATAATCAGTCATAAATTGAGTGCCAATGAGCATATCATACGCGTTGTTATCTAAAGCCACAGCAGGGGCTGATAAAATAAGCTTCCCAACTCGAATGGGAAGAGAAGAGTATGCCCCAATAGCATGAGTATTGTTGGGGCCAGCGGTTCCAAATTCTTGCAAATACTCCAAGTCAGGCGCTAGCTTTATCTTTTTGATAAGCTTAGTGGAGGTCACATTAACTGGTGAACTGGTGTCCAGGATGGCCAGTATTTAGACCTTTTGAATGACCACTTCAACCTTAGTGAGCGTTCCTCCAAAGTTAGGTGGCAAAGATAAGACCTCCTTGAGCCGGAAAGTGGAGGTTAGCTTTTTTGCAGTCTCAGGGTATCTATCCAAAAAGGATTTTATGTGATGCACCCTCTGAAGAGGGCGTATCAAGCCAGCTAAGAATTGGTCACCATCGCTGGCAGTGTCAATAACTCTTGGACACCCTAGTATTTGGCTGAAGTACGTTTCCTCAGGTATGGTGGTCTCATCTACTCCTCCAGAGTTCAAATGGTCAGGCACTTCTACTTCTGTGGGGGCTCCTAATATGTAATAACCAACGTCATCATAACCGCCCTCAGATTCCTCCCCAAGGGTATTCTCAACCACGGGCAAGGCCGTAATGAAGGTAGGGAGATGGCCACAGAGGATTGGGTAACTTTAGAGGACACATTTACCAGCTTGGCTGGAAAGGAAGGTACAGAGGCTTGAGTTTGCTTGTGCGAGAGTAGGGCCTTAGCTACCTTACAGGGCTTGGAAACATAAGAAGGAGTGATAACATTTTTAAGACGCACTGAGAAAGCAGGTTTTGCGGGGAGGGTTAGCATAGGTGAGCTCACCCTCAACTGTTCAACTGGCGGTAGCTCCTCAATAGTGAGAGCTGAAGGATTCACCTCAGCTTCCTTGGATGTTGCACATGAATGGAAATAGGCAACAGCTACTAAAGCTTCCTTTATATCACGGATAGTTTTTAAAATGGCGTTTCACTGAGATAATATGCCTGGCTAGAGAGTACTGAAAAGCTAACCCAGTTAACAGGGCGGCGATAGCATCTTCAAGAGTGAGCATGTTAGAGGTTGTTAACCTTTACGCAGAGAGGTATAATCGTTTAGCAAAGGCAAGAAGTGGTTTACCCTCATAAATGCTAAGGCGCATAAAGGCCTGTTTTTCTCTGAGTACACTTTGCTTTAATCTAAATTCAGTCAAAAGAGCCTCCTTCACCTCTGCCCAAGTGAGCGAAGGGTTCAGGTAAGGAACTATCATCTCTTATGCTAGGCGGCTTAACAGGGAAGGATGTACTGAACTTTTTGGGTATCAGTTGAACCATACATGGCAGCTTCATAAACATACAGAAAATTATTGATGCTTCCTTACCTAGGAGTGAATTTTTCCTTAAGGGGGAGAGTGTAAGAGCGCTGCTCAAACTCCTTAAGGCGGGATAAAACGCTGGCCAGTTGCGTTTCAAGAGCAACTATTTTTTGTGTACAGGCGTCCCCTGTAGTGAGCACCATTTTGTGGGAATCCAGCCAGTTTTTGCTTGATGGTGCTTGACGCCTACTTAATTCCGTAAAGAATTATGAAAATAAAATATAAAGCGCTAATAAAAATTGGATTTTTATAAATTTTATTATAGGCATGATAAAGGTTAAAACGACCCCCTCAACTTCCAACCATCTAGTATTTAAAGTATTTTAAGGATCTAGGGGAATTTGATGAAATGTTCAGAATAGCTTACCCTAGTCCAAATTAGGAAATATGGAGGAATAACATATCAAAACTTGGGTACTCACTTCATGGTAGTGGAATAAAAGAAGAGGAATTCTGATTGGCCAAAACATACTCGTGAGGTAGCATTTTTATGAACTTGAGCCAATCCTCATCTGAAAATTTCTTGCACCTTGAGGGACCCCCACCAAGCCTATAAAAAAGGGGGGGGTCCCCACGTAGGTGCATTGAAGGACTTTGTTGGGGTTGGGGGAGTGCCTTCCAATGATTGCCCCAAGGTCCATTGTGTGGTCAGAGTAATCCAGCTGGTCAATTTTACATTGAGTGCCTGTACAGGTTTTGAACTGGTGTTACCTCAATTAACAGGGTTCCACTGAGAATTGGCCAGGGTCTTATGACCAATATCCCCAATATCATGTTTATTATTATTAAAATGCCTCATAGTAACATTAGAAAATTGCAAATGGCCAACATTTTCCCTTTTTGGCTGAATTCTATCTAAACTTTATTATTCTTCAGCTGTAAGGGCAAATGCCCAACAGTTAGGGTGGTGTATGCTGAGAGGATAGTCCATTCATAGTATCACATTTTTATGCTGCAGTTAGAAAATTTCTCCTGCCTCAACAATGGGAGGCTCTAACCCTGGGTCGAGTGTAAGAGGACCCAGGTTTCCCTTTTTACTCAAGTTGACCAGCAGGTATGTGTTTCAAACGTGGGTTGTTATTTGTTCTTGTGGTCATCTATCTTACCTCTCATCCTGCCATTGTAGGGTATGATGCCAGTGTTCTTGCAGTTGACTTTGCTGCTTCTGGGGAGCAGATGTATGTATATCTGTTATCGCCCTTATTGTCTGCAGCAAAATTAGTAGAGTTAGGGTTTTTTCAAAGAGTTGAGACTATGGCTTTTTCTCCTGAGGACAGGCCAACAGATGGTTCAGCGAAAATCTCTTCCCTCCTAGTTACTTCTCACAAAATGGCTAATAAATAAGATCAGGCTTACTTTTTGTTACCTGTTAAGATCCAATTGAACTTATGTAGTTTCATTTGAGCTCTCTTGGACATGGGAGTTTCTGGGAACTTCATGAGCTTGCAGGTCGCTCAGGATTTGGATCTTGATTTTGACATGGGGACCTCAGTTTTGAGTGCATTATTGGCCTCAGTGACTTGCTACATGGTGAGATGCCCAGTACTATTCTTGGTGCATGGGTTTATTTTCTGTTATCAGTTCATCTCTGTACCAGAAATCTATTCCCTGTTATCCTTAGGGTTTTATAATGGCAGTGGCAACAGGTTAGTATTAACCTGGAGCCCAACTTATTGTCATTCAAGAATCTGCACGCAAGTGGTGAACTTCTGCTAATTGATACTTTAAACCCTGCTGGAACAAAGGGTCGATTGTCTCACCTACTCCCTCTAAAGCATTACTGGCAGACTTACCTTCCCGCTTATATTGGTACAATGACATTTTTGATTTAAAAAAGGCCAACCGCCTTCCTTCCCACTCCAAGTATAATCTGGCCTTTTGCTTGACTGTGAATGTGATCAACATTAATTGTCCGCTGTGCCCTTATACTGCAGCAGGAAGACAAGGCCCTGGAGGAGTGTTTGAATGACATGCTCACAAAAAGGTAAATGTTTAATGGAACCTCACCTATCGCCTCTCCCATAGTTTTTCCCAGAAGTCTGATGGAACATTGTTCCCCTGCATGGACTGTGGGCATTAAATAATATTACCATTCATGATCCTTAACCCTCCCCTTAAGAAGACATTAAGCGAAGCGATTGAAAAGTCCCAGGTGTTTTTTAAGCTTTATTAATCAATGCATTTGTCCAAAATTTGGGTGGCGAAAGACCAGTAATGGCTTACAGTGGTTTAAACCAGAAGAGGGTCTTTCAGTTCCACATAATGCCATTCAGCTTAAAGGAACGCTTCAATCATATTCCAGTGGTTATTTGATGACATTCTGGGTGACCTTCAGTTCACCTGTCTGGTGGCGTATATTAATGATATCCTCATACATATTTCAACTCCTGAGAAGCATGTGAAGGACCTGGAGGAGATGCTAGCTGTGTTGACACAAGGCTGACCTTTATGTAAAAACCTCTAAGTGTGAGTTTTCTCAGGGATGATGTTACCTTCTTAGGTAATTTGTTCCTGAAGGATGGTTATGTGGTTCCTCCAGCAAACTCAAAGCTATCCTAGCATGGCCCACCCCTACCACCCAGAAGCAGTTGCAGAGCTTCTTGGGCATAATCGATTTTTTTGAAGAAATTCTCACCACCCTTTTGTTGCTGGCCACGCCGCTGCATCCCCTTATGGGGACAAATGTTCTGTTCTGATAGATGGAGGAATGCCAATGGGCTTTTGACGCCATCAAAGAGGTGCTTGTGGCACCTCACATTCTCAAACATGCTAACCCAGCCAAGCTTTTCATCGTAGCATGTGACACATTATCAGCTACTGTAAGGGCAGTGATGCTTCAGGTGCCTGATGGAATGGAACATCCGTCACTTATTTTTCATGCAAGTTCACTTCATAATAACCCTGGGCTATTTATGATAAAAAGTTGACCGCCATGGCATGGTCACTTACGCATTAGCAGTACCTCCTTCAGGGCATGCAGCATGAAGTGACCATGTGGATGAATCATCAGGCTTTAATGTATTTCTGTAAGCCCAGAAACTGGAACATCGCCATGCCAGGACGTACTATGACCTCAGCAGCTTTAATTTTATACATGAATTCGTCAAGGGTTCCTTTAATGTCATCCCCATTTGTTGAGTCAAAACCTTTCTTTGATTCCAATAGAGGAAGAAGGGCAGGAGCTCACCATGGTAATTCCACCGGCCCAGATTTTAGCCATTACTCCTCCAACAATTTCAGTGGAAGAGTGGGGTCTGGAAGTGTCATTAGTTTTTCAGGTACTAGCAGGTCAAACGGCCTGTGTGGAGGGGTTGGAGTTGGTTGACCAGCTGGTGCTCCCGCCACATCAGTGAACTCATTATTTGGTGGTGGAGGGATCAATTTTGCTTAAATTCCAAGTTTGGGTTTCACCCCAAATTTGTGATGAGGTGATTCAGGATCATCATGACCCTCCAGTGGTGGTTCACCCAGGTAATAAAAGTGCCTCACTCAGTGAAGTGGAAATATAACTGGCTAGGGATTTCTAAAGATATCCCAGTGTGGATCACTAATTGTGTAACGTGCATGCAGGCAAAATCAGATAAATCATGTAGGAATAGGCTTCTCCATCCCCTGCAGCAGGCTGAGGGTCCGTGGACCTTAATATCCATCAACTCATTCTAATGCTTCCCAGCTCCAAAGGGTTCAATACAGTTATGATAGTTGTAGACCACTTTACCAAGTTTACATTGTAAATCCCCTGTTCATCTGCTATTATATCTAGGAAAATAACCCAGCTCTTTGTGTGGCATGTCTTCTTGATGTTTGGGTTAACTAAGGAGATTGTGAGTGATTGGGGCTGCAGTTTACAGCGCGTTTTTGGATGGCCTCTTGGCTATCCTGAAGATTAAGCCATTCCTTTCCACCACATTCCATTCCCCATCTGACGGGCAAATAGAGTAGGACAATCAGATCCTCAAACAGAATCCCAATTATTACACCACTTCCATGCAAAGCTACTGGGTGGATGACCTTCCACTGGCATAATTTACATATAATATGCCTCCCACGCATCTACTGGGTTTTACTTTATGAGCCCACGTTGGAAAATTATCCATCATTTTCCCCCAGCCTGTGCCTGTGCCTTTGCCCAAAAGTCCCTGATGTGGCAGACCATGTGCAGCAGATCCAGAGTACTCAATACCAGGTCCAGAAGCATCTGGCCAAAGCCATCAGCGATCACAAGCAGTTTGTGGATCAGAAAAGCCTCCCCTGACCATGAGATAAAGGTAGGTTCATTGGTAATGCTTGATATGCGTCACCTGCATATGAAGGTGCCCTCATGGAATTTTTTTTAGCAAAAGCTCAGCCCTCACATAGTGAGGAAGATTTGGGTAAAAGGGACTTTCAGTTGGCTCTTCCAGCGTATTGAAAACATCACCCTGTCTTCCATGCTCCCAGTTTCACTGTTTAAAGGCACACCGCCTATGGATCCTGAGCCTGTGGTGATCAAAGACTTGGCGGAGGTGGAGCTGGAGGCCATTCTGGCGTCTTGTCTCTTGTGTCACTTGGTAGGTATATTGTGGCTTGTAAAAAATATCCCTCATATGAGAACAGGCGGGTTGGTCCTCAAGATTGTGCAAATTGCCACAAGTTAGTGGAGGTCTTCCAAATCGCACACCTGGATGCTCCCCATCCTCCCCAGAAGGTTACCTCCATCTTGGCAATCAAGCTCCCAAAGGCGCACAAAAATGCTGTGCTGGCCCAAGTTCCTGGCGGAGGTGCTCCACTGACTCAAAAAGGGAAGGGTAATGTAAGCATTGATGAACAGCCTCTGCAGCTTGATTGGGAGTGTCAAAATCTGAGGATCGCTCCCTTGGAAATTGATATTCTGCACGTCTATTTGGGCTGAAGTTCCGATGTTTGATCCTCAATAATGCCTGTAGTTTATGGGATTTGGACCATCTATTAACTCACTAGGACTATATTAATTTGACTCAACTCTTCTAGACAATTTTGGGTGTAACTTTTCTTTGTAATTGGGAACTTTGTCCGAGGCAGGATTAAATACAAACTGGGGATTTGGTTCTTCCAGTTTGTCAACACTTCTCCAAGGTTGGGATTTAGGAAAAAACCAGGAAAATTATAATATAAATACAACTTTTATTTAAGATATTTATTTGATAATGGTCATTAGGCCAGGCGCTGGTATTTATACCTCTAGGGCATCTCCTGGCCACATTCCTGAACAAAATTTCAACAGCTATTTTGCCACTCATCTGGGGGAGGATACCCCAGTGGTAGAGTAGCGACCTCTACCGCTGCCTCCCTGAATTTGATTCTAGTACTGGAACTTTGGGTAGGGAACAATTATGACTGTGTTGGCGTTGCACACCAATGCCCCAAACCGAGATAGCAAATAGCAAAGGCGGTCCATGGAGTTCCTGGCCTATTATATGCCGCGCATAAGGTTTTCCAGATTCTATCCTCCTTTTCCATTCATTCAATTTCCCTTAATTGGTGCGGTATCATCCCCAGGTTGGCCACCTCGAATAAAATAAGAAATACTTTGCCACTCATATTGGCCTATGACTGAAACCTTTTCTTAGGTTCATTGGTGGCAAAATACTCCCAAAATTGGGAGGATTTCAGGTACAAAAATTGTGATAAAAGCATGCAAAGCTGTCCTAAGATCTTCAGGATTTCAGTTTCGTCATACTGCTGATGAAACACACCTTCTGTAAATTTTGGCCTCAATTGAAGAAAATGAAGCACCCCTGATTAGGACGTTGGCAGGCCTCTTTCTTGATAGCACTAAGTAGCCCCTTTTGGGCAGTCCACATAAGTGCTATTGTGCTGATTATGCGTATCAACATATAAATTTCGCCCTCAGGTGGGAAACTGATTACGTTTTTTCATCTGAAGTCCATGGGATTTTCAGACGTTAACTTTGGGTCATCCCCAAATTATTTTGTATACATTTAAATTGATTTTGTTACAATAATCAGGACCAATTGCCGAGATTTGATGCATCAGAATTGGCCATAATATGCAAGCATTACTGGGCCAAGTGCCTAATAAAATACTCGATCAAATTTTCATTGAGATAATCAGCCTGAATTGTATAATTACAATAGCATTAGCTCAAGCGTTGAAAGGATAATCAGCCCAATCTGATGGTTGTTGAAGGTTTATTTTCAAGTCAACCACCAGAATCTGACATTTCCCTTTCTTGACTCAAACATAAGCCCTAAGATTCCTGATTAGCCTATGTTGGTCTTTTCTTATTGATCCAAATGCCTAACAAGAATAGAGTTGGTTAATCTATTTGGTAACTTCGGCCTTACTGGCCAATGGGTCTGAAGAATTTTTTTAGATTTATTGCGGGGAAGGCCGACCATGGGATGGACACTTCTGAATATGACTCAGGACAGATAAACTTAGTACCGGGGGAGGCACCCCAGAGAAGCAATGCTATCTCTTGTTGCCAGCTGGAACGCCACTTATGGGGAGGGGGAGGGAACGTGTGAAGGGGCCGTAGCCACTATTGAGAACGTGTGGAGGAAGGGGTCTGATTTGATGAACCAGACTGGGAACCAGGAGGAGACCAGCTGTCAGTGACATGGTGGGAGGTATCCAAACATCCACGCTTGAAAGTGGTCCACCAAATGAGACCAGAATCTGTGGACAGTTTCTGGGAGGGTGGGGGTGGAGCCTACAATGGCATCTAAAACAATCGTGTGGTTAGTCCACATGGCGATTGCAACCACCAGAGCACGGAGGGAGGGTGGGAAGGGAGGAGGCCATTGATAGAGCAAACATATCTCTTGACAGACTGAAGGGATGCGTTTGATCCTGGCCCAGCAGACGTTGAACTTCGCGCCATATCACTTTAGAGGTGGGGCACTTCTCCAGGCGGTGGAACAGCGTTCCATACTGGCCGCACATGACACAGGATGAGTGTAAAGCGTTAGAGCGCTCAGCTGTACGATACACCCACCTCAGGCAGCGCCACACATGGGAACGGACTTGAGGCTGCAACAAGGGTGATGTACATATTTCCAGATTGTTTTTTGGGTCTCAATGGAATAAGGGATGTCCATCATGTCCAGGTAGTCCACCCTGGATAGGACATGGGGCCGAATGGGGATCACGCCATCATGGATGGGTAGCCCTTGTACCTCTTGTGTGAACTGAGGAGAGGGGCGGCCTCTTTGGGTTGTATGTCCGCTAATACAAATTCTCCACTCTGCGCTCCGCATGGAGAATAGGATTCGTTTGTAGTGGGTTTTTGTCCCGTGAGGACCTGTGGCCAATGTGTGTGATGTGAGGTATTTCATCAGGGAGTGGGGGTTCGATGGATTATTGAGGCCCAAGGCTCAGGAGAAGTTGGAGCGGGCTGCGCGGGACCAGTGTTGGGATGGGAGTGTAGGAGCGGTGATGGCCGTGATCCAGGTGCCCAGGATCTTGACAGCTTGGGCTTTGAAGTCAAGCAGGCCCATGCCACCATGATGATGAGGGCCAAACATGACCTCTAGCCGCACTGGTGGAGGGCGGCCTGACCAAAGCCATCCTTGCAGCAAGGCATACAAGGATTTGAAGAAGCTTGGGGAGAAGGTGATGGCGTGGGCTCCGAACCAGACTTTGGATAAAAGCATAGAGTTGGCTAAAACAACCCTGACAGTAAGGGAAGTAGGGTGGGCTCTGAGAGAGGCGATTTGCTTCGTCACGTTGTCCAGAATATGGCACTCCATTACTGCTGACGCATATCCGCCTGCCTCCATCCACACGCCCAGATGGTGCACCGGTCCTGTGGTAGGACGTGGCATGAAGGGGAGCACCAGTGGAGCGGTGTGTGTTGAGTTAGTAAGGCGTGGACGTGGGCGAGCAGATGGGCCGGGTTGGGAACTAATTGCTGGGGCCCAGCAGTTCTGAAACCGACCAAGGAGGATGATTTCGGTTTTGGAGGCGTTCAGTGCCATGTTGCTTACCCGGGAATATTCCTGGATGAGAGCTTCAAGTGCGCGTGCATCTTGATTATTAGACACCCCAACCACACAATCATCTGCGAATGCCAATATCTTGACTGGGACTTGGCCTGGCACATGGACCCCAGTGAGTTGGGCATTCACATTTCGCAGTAGTGGGTCAAGGCTGAGGTTGTATAAGAGTGGGCTGAGGGGGTCCCCTTGTCACAAGCCCCTTTGAGGGCGGACTACTTCCGTTAGGAAGCCAGGGCCACGCACTGCCATTGTTGCAGATTCCATGAGCAGCATCACCCAGTTGATGAAGCGAGGGGGTAGGCAGAATTGATGGAGGCAGGCCCTTAGGTATTCCCAGTTTACTCTGTCATAGGCCTTTTGTTGGTCCAAGAATACAAGTGCCCCAGAGGCTGTGGACTGACATACATTAGCCACAGAGTGCACATTATCCCAAATCGACCTTCTGGGGATGAAACCGAATTGTTCTGGGGAGATGGTGGCAGATGCTACAGTCCCTAATCGATTAGCCATAATTTTTGTTAAAATTTTGGTGTCTGTGTTTGTTAGAGAAATGGGGCGCCAGTTGGCTAAGTCAAGCTTATCCCCTTTCTTGAAGAGTGTGACAGTAAAGGCCTCATGTCCTCCTGGTAGGAGGCACGTTTCCAACAGGCTTTGGTTAAGTGAGGCAAGCAGAAGTGGGGATATATATTTGAAATATTTTTTGTAGAACTCATATGGAATGCCATCTGGGCCTGGGCATTTTTGGTTTGGCGCACCACGAATGGTTGTCCATAATTCGTTTGGAGTAATTAAATTCATTATTTCTGGGTATCAGAAAATGTTGCGGATATGAGCTCAGTCAAGAAATTCCGCCACTTCAGCCAGCTGAATTAGTTTGGCTTGGTACAACTTGGAGTAATTTTTGCATTTCGATTACCACTTTGGCCGGTGTGTCCACAATAGAATTATCCAATCTTTGCACCTGTGTGCAGGCCACGCTCTGGCGTGGTGCAAAATTTTTTTAAAGAAATATGCGGTGCACTTGTCGCCTTTTGTGATGCGTGTGGCCCTGTATTGAACACAAACCTGATGTTTATGTTGCCTTTCAAGTGCATTGAGGTGGGCGGCTGCCTCTGCCCACTTCCGGCCCCATGCGGGGCTGTATCCTGTAGCTGGAATGTTGGACTCCAAGTGTGCCAATTCTGCCAGAGCACGCGAGATAACCGCTGATGTGGCTCATGAGCATCTGGAGGAGAGATGGCGAGAGTGGCGGATGGTGTCCTCTTTGAAAGTTGCCCATGTGGAAATGGGGTCCACGCAAAACAGTGCAACAAACTTTTTTGCCAAAGTTGCCTCTTCTACCCATGTGGAAAATCCTGGCGATGCGAGCTTGGGGGGCAGATTTTGCACCAATGTGGGGCCTTAGCAACTGTGACAGGTAGGTGGTAGGTTATCGAGACCAGTTGGTGGTTGGAGAATTCCATTTTCGTTGTTTTGAAGTGGGAGATGTGGGGTTGGAATTTCGCCAGCATTAGAATAAGGTCAATGCGGGTCATGGACCTTAATTGGCCGTTGTGAAGTGGGGATGCATCATGTTTTCAAGCAGCGGGGCATGTCATGGCAGCACATCCATTAACCCAAGGGTGGCCTTTAGAACGCGTAGTTCTACGTGACCCTGTGGGGTGTGGGGTGAGGGAGGCCACTGGTCTGTTGGTGAGGTTAGCCAACAGTTCATGTCGCCAACTAGGAAAGAATTAGGGGGAGCGGGAGGGATTTGACCAATGAGAAAAATCCCAACACTCATGTGCACCGTTTGGGGCATAGATGTTGATGATCGCGTGCGCTACGTCAGCCCACGAGAAGGTGACAACGAGCACTCAGCCATTTAGGAATGTTTCTAAGGATATAAATTTGAAAAAATTATTTTTCTGAATTAGCACCCCACAGTGCTTTGACCAAAAGGATAGGGATGGGAGGAGCATTGTTTTCCAAGCTTCCTCAGAACCTCGTGGACAGTGGGACTCCTGGATGGCCAGGATATCCATGGTTAAATTGTGTTGTAAAAAACTCAGTTTCCTAACCCAGGATGGGGAGGCCTTGAGTCCGGTGATATTCAACATACCTAAAGTGAAGGTTTCCCCCATCACACCTTAGGTGCGAGGGGTGGGCCCCCAGACCCACCAGCCTCTTCTAGGTCCCCACGGGCTTTTACAGCAGCGTGGGTGTTAGCAGCATCACTATCAGAGTTTTTGTTGATTTTTGCAGAAAGAGTTGTGTTGGATTTGGCCTTCGCTTTTTGTTTTCCTGACATCAGACGAATTTTTTGCAGTGCGGATGAGTTCGGTGCACCATTGAGTGGGTCAAAAAAAATTTTCAGTTGGGATAGGTCCCAAGTCAGTTTTGACCAGAGCTTGGGTGCAACGATTGGGTGAGATCAAGTCTCCCATCAGATCCTCAGATTGAGTGGCCCGCTCTGGCATGGGCTTCCCAATCTGATTGGTTGATGGATTCCTGAGTTGCTTCCACTGCAAAGGTTTCCATGTCCTCCTGGTGTTGTGAGTGTGGGATAGCGGTGGTGGCCTTGGCCATTTCCTTGGCCGCAGCCCTATGGGCCTGCTTAGCCTTCTTCCATTCTTGCGGGGAGATAGGCTTTACCAATAGGTAGCAGCCTTGTGCTCCCCACGGGAAAGCCTCCTTGGTGCTTGCAGTTGGTTCATAGTGCGCCTCTCCACTGGCCATGGCCGCCGAGGGGTGCTCTTGGAATGTGACGCCCTCCTTGATGGGGCATGCATGCGCCTTATGGCTGAATGCATCACAGTGGGTGAAAATGGGGGGCGCGCTGTCCACGGTCACCCAGAATGGGTGGGTGGTATGCCCTGCGATATCAATAAAGGTGGAGTGCAGGATCTGGGTTAGGTCCTTTGCAATCTCCTCAGTTGGGGTCAGAACTGCGATGGCTTTGCCAGTGCACAGGTGTGGCATCAGCATGAAGCGTTGCATTTTGAAAGATTGTATTTCGCTGTATATGGAGAGACCATCTTTCAGGTGTTGTTCCAAAGTGTCACGTTTTACTGCAGTAGGCAAAAAGTCAAACGTGAGGAAAATTTGGTTTGATTTTGTCCATCTGGTGCATTTAGTTTTGATGACCCGTTGTCCTTTGGGGAGGTCAACCACTATGCGCACCACTTCAGCCTCGTCTGCTGCTTTTTTGCTTTTGAAACCTAGGTCCAGCCAACCGTGTGACATGGAGTGAGGTGCAACGTACACCGCGGTCAGGAAAATTTTGTGTACATCTTCGCAAAATTTTTCCCATAAGGCCATTTTTTGATGTCCAGATACACACGGACTCTGAATTCCACTGACAAAAGTGGTTGGGAGTGTGGCATGTTGATGTATTGGTTGCATTGTGCTTGCCATGTGAGTATCTCCAGGGAAATTGTGACCGCCAGTTTTTTAAGATTTTTTCTATTCTGCCAGATTCTCTGGGGCATTTTCAAACGTTGGAGGCCGCGGGCCTTCCGCCTGCTCCTCTTACCTTGCTTGCCCAACTGCTCCCTGACATGGGCGCAGACTAATCTCCTCTGTGAGATTATCAAACTAGATTCAGTCTTGAATTGAATAGGTTGCAAAAGTGTTTGCAACGAGAAAGAAAAGTGCCAATGGGTCTGAAGAATGATGGGCCAAATGCCCATCAAGTCTGAAGTATCCCCTCCCCAACCTCAAGTGTTTTTAAAATATTAATTAGTATAAAACTATAAGTATATTTTTTGTTTTTTTTGAGTTGGTTTTTTTATTTTTTGTATTTTTATGTTTTTATGTTTTTATGTTTTTTTCAACTTTTCTTTTCTTAATTGGCCCACTTATTAAATCTTCTCAGGAATTTTACATGGACTCGGTTGTATATTTGGCTGGTCCTAATATCCTTGATGGTGTATACAAACTTAGATGTTTTCTCAATTACCACAAATGGCCCAACCTAGATGCATTCTAATTTTTGCATTCAGCTCAATCCATGGGTGTTGCAGAATAGAACTTCGTTGTTGACTTCAAATTTGGCCAGAGGGTAGTGATTCTCTAAGCCCTTTTGATGTTGGGCCTTTTTCTTGTTGAAACTGTTGTTAAAGGCTTAAGCTTGTAGTTTGATTAAGGCATCTGTAAGCTTCTCAATGTACTGAGGGTAAGTGTTTTCACTGGGATCCTCTAGGGCCAAATATAGCAGCATTGGTAGTTCTGGGTGTCTACCGTATAATACTTGAAATGGAGACATCCTGGTTGATGAATGGTAAAGATATTGTAGGCAAAGACTGCCAAACTTAGATATGTACTCCATTCAGATGGTTTGGCCAAGGTTAATTTCTAAAAAATGTTCACTGATGTCCCGTTTGCATGCTCAACAGTCCCATTAGTTTTGGGGTGATAGGGAGCAGAAAGCACACCATGTACTCCCATTAGTTGATTAACTTGGCAAGGACATTGGCAGTAAAGTTGGTTCCATTATCGGTCAGAATAACCTGAGGGCATCCATGTTTGTGGATGATGTTTTCAAGTACAAACTTGGCAGTGGTTGCCGCTCCAGCTTCCCAAATGGCCTTGGCCTCAACCCATTTGGTCAAGTGGTCGATGGCTACAATTATGTACTTGGCCTTCATATTGCTTGTTGGAAGTGGGCCAACAACGTCGATAGATACAGTATGCTAGGCAAAGTTGGGCCAAACAAGCTGGTAAGATGTGCTTTTTTGGAATGATTTTTTGCCTTGGCACTCTGCACAGCATTCTAGCATTTCTTGGATGTCAAAATGCATTGACTCCCAGTAGTAGAATTGCTTCAGATGCTCTTTCATCTTCTTGAATCCGCCATGCCCTATGGCCTTATGCGCTGCCATTATTAAGTCTTTTTGAGCTGATGGTCTTGGAAAAATAAACTTTTTATCCTTGATGATCTTGTAAAGCATCCCGTTTTTGATGGTTGTATTTTTTGTAGATCTGATAGTATTTTTTGGATGGATTTGGGCTCATCCTGATACTCTCCGCTGATCATTTTCATAAACAACTCATTGGCGGCCTGACTAAGTGTTGCAATGGTGGGTAGTCAGGATAGACAGTCAGTGTTTTGGTGTTTTGCGCCTGCTCAATGCTCAATAGTGTAGTCATAGGCTTGAAGCTTTAATGCCCAGCATGCTAATTGGCCCTCAGGTTCTCTTAAGTTATTCAACCATCTTAGGGAAGCATGATTGGTAACAACTTTGAAATGAGTACCATGAAGGTAGACCCAGAATTTCTTGCAAGCATATATGACAGCTAAGCATTCTTATTCCAACACCGTGTAGTTCCTTTCGTGAACGTTTAAGGTCTAACTAGCAAAGGCAACTGGATGTTCTTCACCATCTTCTCCAACTTGGGATAACATGGCACCCACTGCTGTTTGGGATGCATCAGTTTGGATGATAAATTTGCAATCAAAGTCCAGATATCAAAGAACAGGCATGCTTAATAGGGCCAATTGGAGTTGGTCAAATGCATCCTGGCAAGCTGGAGTCCAGTTGAATGGGACCTTATCTTTAAGCAGATAGAAAAGCGGCTCTCCAAGTTGTGTAAAGTCAGCAATAAATTGGTGATAGTACCCAATCATGCCTAGGAATACTTGAATATTGCGCTTGGATTTGGGCCATTTCATTTTGGAGATGGAATCCAGCTTAGAGGGTTGGGGCCAAAGACCCACTTTATCAATCACAAATCAAGGTATTCCAGTTGGTCTTTGAAAAACTGACATTTTCTGGGCTTGGTTTTTAAGTTTGCAGCAGCTAGCCTTTTGAAAACCTCCTCTAGGTGTTCCAGGTGGTCGTCAAAAGTGTGGCTGAAAACGTTGATATCATCAAGGTACACTAGTACACATGACAATTTTAAATCTCCCAGAATTGTGTCCATTGCCCGTTGAATGTGGCTGGGGCGTTGCAGAGCCCTTGAGGCATTCTTGTTGGCTGGAATAGGCCCTCTTTTGTTATGATTGCACACTTCCTTGCGCTCCTTTTTGGGAAGATCTATTTTCCAATATCCGCTGATAAGATCCATTGCTGAGAAGAACTTCACCCCCTAGCCTATCCAAGGCATCATCAATTTGTGGCAGTGGGTATGAGTCCTTTTTTGTGATGTTGTTTAACTTCTAATAGTCAATGACTACTTGGTTGCTTCCATCCTTATTTTTCACTATTAAAATTGGTGCTGCCCATGGACTTTTTGAAGGGACTAGCATGCCACAATCAAGGAGTTCCTTAATCTCCTTGGATACTGCTTCTTCTGATGATTTTGAGCGTCTAATTGGGCGTAATTGAATAGGTTTATGATCTCCAGTATCGATTTTTGTGGGTGACACCATTAGCACAACCCAAGTCAAAATCATCTTGTGTAAATAATTCTCAATATTTAGAGAATAACTCCTGAGCTTGGCCTTTCTCAGAGTTGGTCAGGTTGCTTAAATTGGCCATAGGGACATCATTATTTTATGCTGAGTTGTCCTTATCAGGGAGCCCTAATTCAACAAAAGTTCCAAACTCATGGAATGAGTGGATTTCTGTAGTAAGGAACAGATGCAAGAAAGCGATTTTTTGATGTCGCCTAATGGAAATGGGCTAATTTTGCAGGTTTGCACATAAGATATGTATCTGTAAGTCCCGGTGAACATCCTCTGGGCATCTATCAGGTCATCTTTCCAATCCTGAGCAAGAAGGTACCAAAGAGGGTAGCCATATCCCTTGTTACTCAGGGCGATCTCGCTCACGCGGTAGACAAGCGCTGGGTAATAGCCCTTCCATTTTGGATCCCGCTTCAGGTACCCACACTCTCCTCGGCAGAACTAATACAAGGAATTAGGGAAATTTGCATCAAGATCGCCAAAATGGAATTGATTGCAACTAATTCAAGCAGCAATCAGCCCAATACTCAGATTTTAAATGGTTGAAAAGGTATGAAGACTGAGCTATCAGCTGTAATGCCTAACAGTTGCGATTCAGTTTACATGATGATTAAAAAATCCCCCCTCCCAAATCCATCATGCATCACCCCCGATGGGCAGGTAATAGCATTGGACACCATTGATGAAGTTTCAAAGCTTCCTGCCAGCGAATCAGACGTCGTGCCTGATGCAATGCCACTGACTGCAACTCCTCCCGCTGCTGAATTTTGCAATGTCAGTCCCCAGGGAACTAACCTGCCCATTCCTGAATAGTTTACCGCTTAGGTCAAACTGACCGCAACTCAGCTGCCACTGAATTTTGCAATGTTGGTTCCAAGGGAACTAACCTGCCCATTTTGAATAATTCGCCGCTTAGGTCAAACTTGCAGAACCCAATCCTGGCTTATTTTCCCTCAAAATTGGTGACTAAATAATCAGGCGCATCACACTGAGAAAATTGTTGGCCAATTCTCCTTCCTTAAATTTTCCAATAAAAACAACTTCCCCCAAAATCCCGTTTTTATCTGTTGAATATTAAGCTCCTTTCCAGTTCCATATTCGTCATACCAGCAGCAGTGCCTCTGGCATTCTGGTTTGCCACTTGGATGCTCTGGAATCCGGGCTGGCAGGCCAGTCTAATTCTTACTTGCTGTTCACCTGACATAATCAACCAACCATTAATCTCTACCATTTCCATCTTTCTCATAGATATTGGCGCAGCAATGGTCCCTTCTTTTCAACTGAATCAGGTCATAAAGAAGGTTATCCCTGCCCACATTAGTCCCATCCCACTCAAAACTCCAAACTCATACCCCATAGTTGCCGTGGCTATCTTGCCCATGTCAGTAGGGTCTGACATCTCAACTTGCAATGAGTTTGTTCCCCAAAGCCCAGTAGTTTCCCAGCTGTCGCCTTTCAAAGGTGCAATTCCCATGGAACTGGAACCAACCATCAAAAAAATTGGGAAGAGGCTGAGGAAGAGGCTATCCTGGCATCCCAGAAATTGCGACGTTCCATCCTAATATCTCTTGGCTTGGAAAGAATATAGCCTATGAGAACAGTTGGGGCAAGGCGCACGATTGCGTGACTTGCATGAACCTGGTCAAAGCATTCCACATATCCCACCCCAAGATTCTCCGTTTCCCCTCAAAGCCCAGTAGTTTCCCAGCTGCCTCCTTCAAAGGTGCAATTCCCATGGAACTGGAACTTATCATCATTAAAAATGGGGAAGCGGCCAAGGAAGAGGCTATCCTGGCATCCCAGAAATTGTGATGTTCTGTCCAATATCTCGTGGCTTGGAAAGGATATCCAGCCTACAATAACAGTTGGGGCAAGGCATGCGATTGCACAAATTGTATGAACCTGGTCAAAGAATTCCACATATCCCACCCTGAGATTCTCCGTTTCCCCCAAAAACCTGTGTCGCCAATGGTGATCAAGTTACCCAAGGCACACAAGAATGTAGCTCTCGTACAGTTTCCCAGTGATGAGTCTCTTCTATTGGAAAAAGGAAAGGGTAATGTAAGTCCCTGTGAACATCCTCTGGGCATCAATCAGGCCATCTTTCCATTCCCAAGCAAGAAGGTACTGAAGAGGATGACCATACCCCTCATTACTCTGGGCGATCTCGCTCATGTGGTAGATGAGCGCTGTGTAATAGCCCTTCCATTTCAGATCCCGCTTTGGGTACCCGCACACTCCTCATCAGAACTGTTATGAGAAATCAGTGAAATATGCACCAAGATTGCCAAAATGGAATCAATCACAACTAATTTGAGTAGCAATCAGCCCGATACTCAGATTTCAAATGGTCAAAAAGGTATGAAGAATGAGCTATCAGCCATAATGCCCAACAGTTGCAATTCAGTTTACACAATGATCAAAAAATCCCTCCTCCCAAATCCATCAGGCATCACCCCCGATGGGCAGGTAATAGCATTGGACACCATCAATGAGGTTTCAAAAGCTTCCTGCTGGTGAATTGGGCGTTGCACCTGATGCAATGCCACCAACCGCAACTCTGCCCGCTGCCAAATTTTGCAATGTCAGTCCCAAGGGAACTATCCCGCCCATTCCTGAATAGTTCACCGTTTAGGTCAAACTGATTACAACTTGGCCGCCGCCAAATTTTGTGATGTTGGTTCCCAGGGAACTAACCCGCCCATTTCCCAAATAACTTGCCGCTTAGGTCAAACTTGCGGAACTAGATCCTGGCTTGTTTTCCCTCAAAATCAATGACTATTTAATCAGGCGCATTGTACTGAGAAAATTGCTGGCTGATTCTCCTTCCTTAAAATTTCCAATAAAAACAACTTCCCCCAAAACCCATTTTTATCTGTTGAGAATTAAGCTCCCTTCCATTTCCATATTTGTTGTACCAGCAGCAGTGCCTCTGGCATTCTGGTTTGCCACTTGGATGCTCTGGCATCCAGGCTGGCAGGCCAGTCTAATTTTTACTTTCTGTTCGCCTGACAGTATCTCTCTGTGGCATAGAATGATAATACCAGGGGCAATGTTTGGTTCAAATTAATATTTAGATCATGGTTGATATATTTCACCGTAAATGCCTTTTTGGATATTAATTGTTAGTCCCTTCAGGACAATTAATTGTTCTCCAGATGGTATAGTGATGGTCTGATTTGATTGAGGTGGAATGCCATTTGAATCATCAATCTGAGTGGGAAGTGGTTTTATCTTTGACTGAGCTTTGGAATACTCAATTGGGATGACTCCATCTTTGTAGGCCAGGTTTATGAATAGTCTGGGTTTCTTTTTTTCAACTGCCTTATCACAGTTGTAGTAAAGTGGAATAACCTGGCCCAAAATGGTGAGATTATCATCCTTCTGATTGGTAACAACTCCATATTTTATTAGGAAATCAGTCCCAATTAGGATATCTTAGTTTGTATCTGCAACACTATGGCAGGTGCTGTTACTACAATTGATCCAAATTGGAGTGGTAGGGTACTTTAGGCGCCTAGCAATTTGGTTGTATGCGCTCCAGCGGTTCCATACTCCTGACAGTGGGCAACATCAGGCGCAATTTTTAGTTTTTTAACCAGTTTTGTGCTGACTATATTGATAAGAGCGCCACTATCAACAATGGCCCGAACTTGTACCTTGTTCACTGCTATGTCCATATGAGTACATTCAGAGTAGTTTTCAGAGGTATTTATTGTGTGAATGCAGTGATTGCTGCCCGATTCCAGGTGCAATTTCAGACTTGAGCAAATATCTGGGAAGTTATTAGCTAAGGTCTTCATGGGAATGGCTACTTGAACGTTGTTAAGTTTAGGCAGGTCGGTCAAACATCTGGGTTGGAGGTCTAAACCCTGGCCAATAATTTTCTTTGCGTAGGGTTTTGATACTTCAGTTTGGGATTCTTTGGTAATTTTTAAGGGTTTAGTTGCTTTTGATGTGGCTTGGGTAGTGACCATCATGACATCATTAGCCACGTTATGATGGAGATTATCTTTAGCAACATCTTCAGCCCTAAAGAGCTCATCAGGATCAGGTGGAACAGTTTGAAAATCGGTGGAGTTAGAGCATTCCGCCTCTACTCCACCTGCTTTTTTCCCGTCTCATTGTCATTATTGATTTCTAAAGCAAAGTTGACCCCATGCTTTTTGTTGGACCATATGAAGCATTGTCTAGCAAAATCCCCTTGTTGACTGCAAATGTGGCGATTATTCGGCCCTGTTTGCTGTTTTTGCTTGAATCTTTGGTTTGTATTTTGAAAATTTTTCCCCTGGTCGGACATCATGTTGCTTTTTGAGCCCAAAAATCAAGATTTTTGCTGATCTTTGGCCCAATTAGGAGTGTTTAAATTATGGTAATAGCTTCTCAAGTAGTTGGTAAGCTCTTGGATTTCCAAGCTTCCATTGAAGGCAGGCAGCATAACATTGTGCAGTTTACGGAAGGGCATAATTGCATGCTCCATTGCAATATTGGCATCAAATTTGTCTATTGCATTGCACCCCACAGAACTTGTGCCTCGTGGAAGAATCTAAACGCAAAGTACTTAATAGTCTCATTCTGTTTGAATTGATATTAAAAAGCTCTTTTTTAAGTTTCTAGTTTCTCAGGCCCTCCAAACTGTTTTGTTATAGTAATTTTGGCATCCATGTATGACCAATTGTCACCCAAATAGGGCATAACGAGGTTACATATATGGGCATCAAGTGAGTTATTCAGTGCCAATCCTTTCACATGATCTGATGCTCCTTTCATTGCTTTTTCAAATAATTTGAGGAAGGAGTGAACGTTTCCATCCTTATCAAACTTTGGTAAATTCAGTGGCTTAAAGTCATCTCGCCCTATTTCAGGCATAGGGGTTGTACTTCTTCTTAAGCGTCTTGGTGTATCATCGTCCATAATTGGCCCTCTTTCCTGTTGGGAAGTATCTGGAGTCAGTATTGATGCTAGGACTCTAGAAATAGAATGGATGTTCAAAATATCAGTTTCTGCATCGGTGTCAACATCCAATGATTCAAAAATTATGATATTTCTCTGAACTACTGGATTCTGACACCTGAATTTGGCCCTTAGTTACTTTCTTAGGCTGTTTTTGGCCGGATAAGCGGAGCTTTTTCCTACTTCTTTTCTATCAAAGTTGGGCGAGCATTGGCAGCCTTGCTGTTTGAGGGATTTAAATTCTTTTTTAAGGTTATCAGACTCCTCTTTAAATAAATCTTGATTGGTTATTAAGCTTTTTATATCTTTGTCCATACTGTCTCCTTAGAAATTTGCAGTTATAGCAGCATTCTGAGTTCCCAATTTTCCTGAGTAATTTCATTATTTCTGACCTGCAATCTCGACACCACAGTCCAAAGTTTATAAAATCCACTTTGTTTTGGGCATCTTCTTCACCCCTATTCTGGACGGCTGGTCTTGCTGCAAGGTCCTCAAAGTTTTTGTTGATACTCCAGCTCGTCCCAAACATACTCTTCAAATTCATCAACTTTTACACATAACTCCAGATGATTTCTTTAGCCCAAAGTGCATGTATGGTAAGTCGTTCTGATTGAGACAATAGGTAATCTGAATGGCTTTTCAGCTTTTGACAGCGGTTATTCATAGTTTGTACCCATTCTTGTGATAACCCATGGTAGGCCAGAACTTCTGCAGCTATTTTATGGACTCCTTCATTCAGAAGCTCCTCAAGGGTGCTTAATCTCCCATGAGCTTCATCAGCAAGTCCCATATTGTCAACAATTGCCTTTCAGACTTCAGCAAAACTGGAATTTTTCTTGTCCAGTAGGGCATTTCAGGAAGATTGTTCCTCCCCTTGCATAAGGTAAATTTTCGTGATTTCCAGATTTTGTCTAGCAATTATTTGCTGGGTATGCTTAATTGAGGGTTGATCAAAGGTAACCAGGAATTCATTGGTTGCTTGACTGTCTGTGAGATGTTTGGCAAGAGATGCCATGGTATCATCACGGTACTTCATATATATCTCCATCTTGAGTGCCTGGTCCTTAAGATAATAGAACAGGCCAAAGGAGGGATCGATTTGTAAAGTACCAATCCTAAAACCCTGATATAGGGTTCCCAGCATAGCTTTTATGCTTGAAGATGTAATATCAATCGGGCTGGTTGCATCTGCATGAGCTCCCCACTGTGATAAGATCCAGGCAGTAGGAGGTACCCACTTCAGAGCTGTGGCAGCTGGTATTAAAAATAATAAAGATTTTCTTATTGCTGGTTTCCATCTCATTGTTGCTTTCGCATCTGGCCAATTCTGCTAGGAATTGGTCATAGGAATCCATTAAAGAGAATGTCACTGGTTTTGAGTGAGCACCAGTTGTCAAAATCCGAGGATTGCTCGCTTGGAAAATTAATATTCTGCATGTCTATTTGGGCTGAAGTTCCAATGTTTGATCCTTGATATTGCCTGTAGTTTATGGGATTCAGACCGTCTATTAACTCACTAGGCCTATTTAATTTGCCTCAACTCTTCTGGACGATTTTGGGCGTAATTTTTCCTTCATAATTGGGAACATTGTCCAAGGCAGGATTAAATACAAACTGGGGATTTGGTCCTTCCAGTTTTTCAACACTTCTCCAAGGTTGGGATTCAGGAAAAAACCAGGAAAAGGATAAAATAAATACAACTTTTATTTAATTTATTTATTTGATAATGGTCATTAGGCCAGGCGCCGGTATTTATACCTCTAGAGCATCTCCTGGCCACATTACAGCACAAAATTTCAACAGCTATTTTGCCACTCAGATCGGCCTACAACTGGACTTTTTCTTAGTTTAATTGGTGGCAAAATACTCTCAAAATTGGGAGGATTTCAGGCACAAAAATTGCGATAAAAGCATGCAAAGTTGTCCTAAGATCTTCAGGATTTCAGTTTCATCATACTGCTGATGAAACACACCTTCTGTGAAATTTTGGCCTCAATTGAAGAAAATGACGCACCCCTAATTGGGACGTTAGCAGTCCTCTTTCTTGATAGCACTAAGTAACCCCTTTTGGGTGGTCCACGTAAGTGCTATCATGCTGATTATGTGTATTAACATACAAATTTCGCCCTCAGGAAGGAAACTGATTACATTTTTTGTTCATCTGAAGTCCACGGTATTTTCATACGTTAACTTTGGGTCATCCTCAAATTATTTTGTATACAATTAAATTGATTATGTTTTGATAATTAGGACCAATTACTGAGATTTGATGCATCAGAATTGGCCATAATATACAAGTGTATTTGGGCTGAGCGCCTGATAAAATACTCGATCTAATTGTTGATGAGATAATTGGCCATAATTGTATAATTGCAATAGGCATTAGCTCAAGCGTTGAAAGGTTAATTGGCCCAATCTGATGGTTGTCGTAGGTTTATTTTTGAGTCAACCACCAGAATCTGACAGAGAGAAATTACCATTTTATACTAAGAAGTGGGGAAGATGAATTCTGTCCTTCTCATCATTCTGGGTGACTTAGCCCATGTGGTAGATGAGTGATGGGTGACAGCGTATCCCTTGAAGATTAAGTCATTGCTCTCATGCTAAACACCCATTAGTTGGTACAGAAAATTTGGGGTGTGTGGGGAGGTGGCAATGGAAAGGGGTTATCACCATCAGAGGGTTGGCAACAATTCTCTCCCTCATAAAGTTGTCTCCAGCAGTTTGAGTTCCAAAAAAATTGAATTAATATCCAGAGATAATAAATCAAGCAGGTTGGTTTCAGGATTGGAAATCCCTAACCACTGTTCCCCTTCACTGTCAGCAATCATGAGCCTGTTTCTGATAGGTACAGGTGCAATAAATCCCTACTTAACTCAATAAGACTGGACATATGTGTCTTAGCCATGGGCACACCCAGTTGCACGCCTAGCAAAACGTCACCATTCCGCCAAGTGGAATTGCATCATGAGGGAAAATTTGGTGGCAAAATTCAAGTGTAAGTCGGATGACCATTCTGGGATCTGGCGCCATAAAGCCTCAAAATATTGATCCTCCATAGTCAAATTTTGAAATTATTCATAATGGGGAGTACAATCTTTTCTGTTCCCCAATTATTTGTTTGTGAGCTTATAAGGCAGTGGATTCTGACAGGTTCTGTTGTCGCTCCATTTTTCTTCCCTTTATGCCATTTTAATTTAAGTAAAAATTATTAAAAAATACAAATTTAATAGAAAATTTATGAGATCTACTGTATATCTAGAGGCAATGATTTCCGTTTTGAGAATCCCTGGCTAGCCCCTGCTGCTGCCCTCTTCCTTTTCCATCTGTCAATATGAATGGTTGTGCCTGAGGTATTCTGGATGGTGTTCTGGGTGGTCACTACCTTGAGTTTCAGGACAGTATTATTATTATCAGCGCACTCCATGACAATAACACTTGACTCACCTATCAATACTAGGATTGATTAGTCTCACACCAACATAATTAACTGTTTTAATTTTCCAGTTTTGTCCAAATTTGGGGGATTCATTCCATTTCCCCCAGCTTGATATTCTTATGGGCATCACCCTACAAAAAAAACTTGCCAATTGCAGCCTTAGATTTATCTATTTTCAATTTATGCAACAGATTTTATCACCAGCAGCTGATTACCGCCTAAAGTTATTTTCTTTTACTTTTGCCTCCCTCCCCAAAGTTGCTACCATAGAATTAGGTTGGTTAAAGAGGGAATGGCCACTCCACCATACCTCTATCAATATTCTGGGCCCTTACAAGTTCCTGTGTGAGAAAAAGTTTGGGAGTTTCTCCATTGCTAAGGTGGGATGAGTGTAGTGAGCTCTTTAACTTCAGCCAGTGGGAAGATTTTGCCATTGGTAAAATAACTTGGTAAGTTTACTGCACAGGTTTGGACTTGATGTAAGTTTAAAGAGGATACTAGTTGTATGGAGACAAATAGTCAGCCAAGTCTTCCTTATAAGTGGCTTCAACCCCCTCAGGTATACTCTTACTATGGCTTAATAAATCAACTAAGGTATTTTTTCCTTCACAATTTAGAAAAAATATAAGTCGTAACAGCTGAATTTTTCTTTTTATTAGAGAATAATAGTGGTTTCTATAGGGAAAAAGTATTATAACCTTTCAGTTGGCTCTCTGAAAGTAACTGATTATTCTCCTAAAAGTTTTAACCTTTGGGATTAACCTCCAAGCATAGTGGGTTTCATCGCCTTGGTCAATACTCTGCAGGGCAACTATTATGGTTCAGAGGCCACCTATTGGTATCAGGAATCAAACACTAATTTCATAGGAGCCGCATTGCCTGATTACTCCTACAAACTACTGCCAGAATAAGCATTATAAATGCTTTGCTGCTTTAAAAATGACCCTATATGTTTGGCACCTCAACCTGAACAATTAATAGTAGGAATCCAAATATCAGCTACCTAGCCATCATTTGATTATTTATTAACATTGGTGAGGATGTTCCCTAAGAACAATAATCATACCCAATTTATCAGATTTATATATTTTTATTATTTAACCGAGGCAAGCCCAGATTTATATATTTTGTTAAATTGAAATTAATCCTTTAATCAGCAATCATTGCCAAACAAAACTTAAAAAATTTTAAATTATAATATGGAAAATAAATGTGGCAGATTAAAATAAATTTAGAGAATAACTTATACTGAGATAGATAATTGGTAAATTATAAAAATTTAAAACAACCTGGATTGACCAGATTATATAGCTCATATGTCAAGTTCTTTTAGCTTTTGGTACCAACGTAATGTGGACAATATTTCCAAAGAAGATGCCAACCTTTTTGAGCAGTGAGTCATTCCACTTGAAGGAATATCATTTATGACCCCATAAGAATCCATGCCATAAAAGGGCAGATTTAATAGTCCTTCCGCTGAATTACCAAAAATGGTATCTTTTCCCAAAGAGAAACAGGGGTGGCTACTATCTCCAATGAGTCATGGCCAATTACTCCTCTTTCATTTAAATTTATTTTAGGTATGCTGACCGGGGGACGGAAATTAAAGATAAGCAAAAAAGCAAAAGAACCAAATGAACAAATCAAATGGAATGATTAACCAAAACAAAAAATTCCAACCAGGCGGGGAGCGTAAAACTGCTAACCTACCATGGCAGAGGGTGAGAAAGGGTAAGGCGGCTCTTCTGCAGACATACTCTTCACAACAATATCATGATAATTGTAGAAACAGATTAAAGCAGAGAGTCAGTGCTTTGGGGCATCAGCATAGTGTGGGTGGATGGCAGAGTAAAATGAGTTCTCATCCTCATCAAGATCAGCTTGGTAGACAGCACAAAAAATTTCAATAAGTGATTTTTAGCTTGAATGTGGGCATCAGGGAGTTGGGAAAAATTAGATAAACTTTGGAGGGTAATTTTAGCAGATGTGTCAAGGTCTGCTAGTTTAGCAACATGCATGACAGCAGCTTCAGCATCATAAAATAATTTAGTATTTTGCTTTGGGCTGCTTCAGGGAAATCAGGGGGATAGTAGAGTGTGGTCTGCCCTAGTTGGAATTGAGAAAATGATTGGGCCACTGCTTTACATAGGTTGGGGTAACGGGTGAGGCCACCGCTGCTAAGGCGAGCTGGTGGTCACTTTAGTAGGGGGAGGCATTGGGTTTAAGAGCAAAACGTTTGGGGTATGGGGTTTTGTCAAAATCAGAAAGTAAAACTTTGGCCCAACCATAATCAAACTGGCCAAGAGGTTTACTAGAATCCTCACTCATAATAACTTTACCTGATTTGTCAACCTCAACCAATAGGTCCCATGGATTTTGGTTTATGAGAATAGTGGGTGACAAATTCTGGTGGGTAATAGTCAAATGGGCTGCTTGGGTGCAAATTGTGGTCCAGGACTGACTTTGATTGGTGTGGGCAAAATTGGGTGGGTTGATGTGGGTGGTTAATTTGGTGGGGGCCGATTTTCTACTCTGTCCCATTGAACAAGAACGTTGAGTGGGAGGTGGCAACAAAACGCCCCATTTGGATTTTGCTGAATGTGGCTCAGAAGCCACACCAGAGGAAGTGGCTCAGGGGCAGTATTTTTTTGAATGATCAAGTACAAAACAGAGAGGACAAATTTGGCAAGCATTATCCACCTGAGCCCAAAAGTAGTGCTCATGCGCCGCTGCAATACAAGCATGGGAGTAATTTGTTGGGCTATGTTGGGGTGGTGTGGGATAATGGTGGCAGTGGCACAAGGTGCAGCAAGGCGCTCTGCACCAGAAGGAACAGTGAAGACAAGGCTTGGCTGTGTCCCATAAGCAAAAGCCCCACCATCAGCTAATCATATAAAATGTGGGGTGGGGGTGAGATGGGAGGGATGCAAAGGACACCACCAATGTGGTGTCTAAAGGAAGGCAAGTACGGGCAGTAGGGATAGGAGTATTTTTATAAAAAAGGGGAGTTAAATCCGCTGCTGCTGCATCCTCCTCTGTTGGGAAGCCTATGTTGAAATAGCCCTTGAACGGGTGGAAATCAATAAAGCCAGCCAGTGCAAATGCAGCGGTGGCCAACTTGATAATTGCCTTGTTGGCATATTGGAATAAACACCCATAGTCAACTTGTAGGCAAAATTGGATAGTGGAGTGAGGGAGGGCGAGAGGATGGGGACAAGAAGGGTGGATGCATGCCAGGTGGAGCGCTAAGTCCCATGGGGGAAAATGACCAGAAGAATTTGGCGGTCTATTTGACCCTGTGCAAACACGTTTGCCAGCAGGGCAGAAAATGCTAGGTGGTGGAGCATCGCTACCCACATTGGAGTAGCAGGCAGCATATCTGCGGACATTTTTTGGGAAATGGGAATGGCCATACATCGTTGGTAAAATAAACTCTTTTTCTTGTAAAATTCGCTTGAAGTGAAATCAAATATTCCTCTTCCACCTATTGCTGAAATGTTGTTGACACTTTGTTGAATTTGGTTCCATTTTCAGCTAATCCCATAAAAATCAAAGCCTAATGAATCCATGTCTTCTAATATAGATCAGTCAATTCTTTTTGATTCAGATTTACTTCCAGAGTTTCTGTTTTAATTAGGCAATATTTTAAGCCAGTGGTACTTTTGACTATATTAACTATAGGGAATAATGAACACTTTGAGCTCCCATATGAGAGCCTAAAAAAGTTTCTGAGGCCCTTGCTGAGGCCTGTACCCCTGAAAATCTTGACCATATAAGACCATAATACTATAGTCTACGCTCTTCATTTTTCCAGTCAAGCCCTTTGTAGTTGGGCCAAAAAGTTACCAGCCTCCCCCAACTTCCATCGTTCTTTTCAATTCCAATTTCAGGAAGATCACGGCCATCACCTTCAAGATGCTGTTCTCTCATTGCATGACTACCTCATATCTGGAGCTTCACATCAATATCTTCCCTTAATGGCTCTGATAAGAGGCATGATTCATCAATCACCTGCCATTGTCTCTTGCACCATGGCAACCCACATGTCAAATGTACTTGATGACGACCACCGCCAAGCACTCAAGTCCTGACTTCCGGCGCCAGTGCCATATAGGAATATACAGGATTATTTGCTAATTGCCTCTTCCTTTGTTGATGTTCCCCAAGCTAGACTATTACACTTAGTCAGTATAGATATTTTTATTTATCTTACCCTAATCGCTTTCTCACAAGGCTCATATTGCACTCAAAGATCTTGGTTTCAGATTAGACTAGATCTCACTAGTGTTCGCTCAAAGATCAATTTCAATAACTTATTCACTACACTGTTGTTTAACCTCCTTCTTTTAAGAGGCGTTGAAGGTGGAATCATCCCTCAAGGTGAGGCTACTAAATAGAGAATTTTTTAAATATAATTCTTCTTACCTTTATTTTTAATTAATTTTGTATTTTTGTGTATTTTTTATTTATCAGTTATATAGGTATTTAATATTTGTTACTATATTACTTATATATATATGTATTTAGTACAAATTTTATAAAAAATTACTATAAACTTAGATGACTGTAAGATCATCTTTGATATGTTTGATCATATATGTGTCACAGTTAGTAAAATATTTCTTAGTGTTGAACGCCCCACTAAAGCAAAGTTAGATAAGCCTTGGAGTCAAGGCCAGAACCCCTAAAGGTAACTGATGACCTCTCCAAGGTCTTGACCAGAAATGGGTTCAGGCTTTGCCAGCCAGGCTGAGGAAAACAGCTCGCCAGAGGCAGAAAATCTGTCATAAAGTGACCCTAAATCTGAAAATCATGTGTTACAAAGGCACGGAATTTGGCCAAATTTGTATAATTTTGATTTTGTTGAAAGGTGAAAATTTTACAGCTTGTATTGGGTTTCATTAATCGCTTTGAAAATATTGCAATCTTCCCTTTAGATTTTAAGCCTAAGCTGAGAAAGGCTTTGCTTTTCTCAAAATAAACAGTTTTATTTAGTTAAAGTTTAGGGATTATTTGTACAAGTTTCCCATACTTTTCTGTTTATTTTTTTAATTATTTGTTGAAACTATTACAATGGCTGGAGTCCTTTTGCCGCTATGGTTTAACTCCCAAGTTGGACTTGAACCCACCTCGCACTCCGCAGCCTATTCCACTGACTCCACTGCATCTTATTTTTCTGAGTTTCACTTCAGTTCTTACGCTACTTTCCCCAGCTCTCAGTGACTCATGTCCCTGATGGTTGTAATCAGTTTGGTTTGAGTTTTATATACCAAATTCATATGGAAACATAACAAAAATTACTTGGGACATTGCTTCCTCTTACCGGGTCACTTTGCCTTGTTGCTACACCTTTTGCCTAGCGCTTTTCCTTCTGCGACCTCCTGAACTCCAGTCTCCCTGACATTATCTTAGAAAAGCATGATCTTTTTATGAATTTCTTTTTTCTGTTGGGTAGCTAGAGTTAGCCTAACCCTCTAAGAGTTGTCTTTTTTGAAGAAGTTCACTGGGCTGGTACTGTTGTATACCTCCTGACCTTGGTTGTTATCTTCTTAAAAAAGTTTTCTGAGGGTGTTGCGCGGATCCCCTCACTCAAGAAGCTCATACAGTGTGTAGTACCTGCCACTACAAGCCTCACCTTCCACCATTCCGCGATTCAAAATTTAAGAAGGAGATCTTCACCACGTTGTCCAGCCTTAGGGCCCACCAGAAGTCTCATGTCAATGACTTAGCTGACATCCTCCTTTTCCAGCTGCTGCTCTATGAGATTTCAGAGGGAGCTCAACAATGCTTATTCTCCGCTGGTGAGAATAATAGATCTCTCCCAGAATCTCTCCCAGCGTTGGAAATCTTTTTCAAGCCTCGCAAGTTTCCCCATGCCACCTTTGAGAAATATAACTCCTTTGTCCACCTGGACAAAGAAGACCTCACTAGGGCACAGTACTTGCGCCTGTTTAAGAGAAGGCATCAAGTTTGGAATCTCTTGAACAATTGAAAATGGCCCTCTTCTGCAAGGCCCCAAGATAACACTGGCACTGCCCTTGGCATATGGGATAACGAACCCCCTCCTTATCTGAGATGTGCTCCATCCTTGCGTCCCAGTTTTCCAACAGCCTCTGTTCTGCCAATACTAACATTTTTCGCGGAACTTCAATCTTAAATCTTGACAACTCCATCTCTGTGGTGCACTATCAAGGTACCTACATTGGTACACCTGACACCAGTCAAGTTTAAAATCCTGTGGTGACATATCCAGATGAGGCTCTAGCAGTTATGGACACCTCCAATCTGAACATAGAATATCCCCTTATGTACTCTACCAGTACCTCTTAGAACCAGAAGTAAGCTTTCTTGAAGGTGAGGCTGAAACCTCCGTTATAGGTGGGGTCTCTTCACTACTGGCCTGCACCGCTGCGCTCCTTGGAGTACCCCCTCACTTTTGTCCTCAAAAGTAGAGGGGGTTATTAAGTCTAACCCATTTGATTCAGGGCATTTTATTTCACTCTAGATAAGGACCCTCAGTTGTCATTTTAGATCCTTTGCCTTCTGCCAAACCTATCAGCCCAGTTGTCCCAGTTGAACAACTCTACCCAATTAATTCAGAAACACCTTTCTTGGCAGTCCCTATCTAGAGATAGGTAGATATCCATGAGAAGATTATTGAAGAGGAACTTTTCTTAGCTGACCCCACCAAAAGCTTGGCCGTCCTGAATGGTGTAGTTTCATGTGATAAGTCCTCTCTCCCGCTGAACATAGAGCATTAAGCTACCCTACTCCATTCAAATCCCGTGGGCAACTCGCTGACAATGTGAAAACATAAGCTATTGAATTCTCAGGGGATACTCACTTATACTCCGCCATCTGGGCTTGGAGCCATCCTGTCCTCCCTTGGCTCCATAGAAAAAAACCTCCTCTGCGTACTTCTTGTCCATGGCTACCTTCTCCTCTTCAGGGAAGAATTTCCAAGCGCTCACTTTGGTGGACACTGGCGCTACTGCAAACTTTATCTGTCAATAACTGCTGGAAGCCCTGGACCTACCCCTGGGTGTTGATCAGTTTGTGAAAGGTGGTGCATCTCAAACCATTCAGAGCTATCTTTTACTATCACCTGTTCCCTCCTCTGCAGGCGATGGGTACTTTGTGTAGAGCTTCTCCTCGATTAAAAACTTTTGTACTTAATTGTTCTGGGTGTTGGCTGGTGGCGACGTTTGACATCTTCACCAACCTTGTGTAATCTACCATGCATGTGATGTTCCCTGGGGCTTTCACGGTTACCATCCCTTGCCTGGATGAGAGAGTAATGGCGCTCCCTAGAAGGTGGGGCCCTCTTTAAAGGTGGTCTTAGCCTCTATCCAACCGACTGATACCCAAACCCCAGCATTTATCCTGCCTGAATGCATATGTGGATATGCTGACCTAATTGATCCCTCTAAGGACCGCCCACTCCCTGATCACACCAAGCTTGACATTGAGTATAAGTTGACCATGGACCTCGCCAAGACATCCTCTCCAATTACCCTTGTCCTTAAGGAAGGAGGTGCTTTGGACGTTTGGGTTGACGACATGCTCCTTAAGGGTTAAATCATCAAATAATACTCACTGGTGTGCTCCCCCTCCTGTTTTTAGAGAAGTCTGATAGCTCACTTCGTTTCTACATTGATTATGGCAATATGAACAGCGTGACAGTGCCTGACCCCCATCCGCTCACCCTGATGCAGCAGATTGCTGAAACGTGGAGAAAGCTAGGGTGTTCAGCAAGTTGGAATGCCTTAACGCCTTCAACTAGATCCGCATCAAAGAATGCCAGGACTGGTTGAGCACTTTTTGTACTCGGAAAGGCATCTACTAGTTCAGGCTCATGCCGTTTGGTTTGAAGAACGTTCACTCCTGCTTTCAGAGGCTCATTGATGCTGTCTTGGGAACCTTATGTGAACCTGCGCTATTGCATACATGGACGATATACTGTTCTTCTCCCCTGGATGCAGAATCTCATGCCCGCCACCTTGTATACATCATGGAGTGACTTTCACAGGCAAACCTTACTATTAAAGATATCAAGTGCGAGTTCTTCCAGTTCAAAGTTGAGTTTGTAGGAAACATTATCTTCTCCCACGGCCAAATGATTGCCCCAGATAAGGAGAAGCCATCCGTGATTGGGCTATTCCCTCATCTCTCACAGATTTACGCAGCTTCCTTGGGACGTGTAATTTCACTAAGAAGTTCACCCCCCAGCTCAATGAAGTTGCCGCCCCTATCTACACAACATCAGGGAAGAAGATTTTCATTTGGACTACAGAATGCAACGCCGCGTTCCATGACATTAAGTCCATACTCTTGTCCAGCCCGGCTTTAGCATATTCAGACCCCAGCCGCCTCTTTATTGTCGCCATTGATGCTTCCAACTTTGCGGTGGGAGCTGCTTTGTTGCAGGAGGGGGAGGATGGAGTGGAACGGCCTGTTTTTTACTGTGCTAAGAAAATGACCCTAGCGCAGCTCAACTACACGACGTACGGTAAGGAACTCCTTGCTGTTGTTGAGGCGGTAAAGCTCTGGAGCCACTATTTGTATGGATCTAAGTGGCCCTTTAAAGCCCGCACTTAACTCAAGGCGTTGATATACTATTGCACCCCCCAGAAGCTAACCCCTCACCATTCCTGGTAGTTGAAAATCTTGTCAGTGTTTGATTTCAATATGACTTTAAAAAGGGTACCAACACCTGTTTCCGTTGCCCTATCTCAGAATCCTGTCTTCGCTTCTGACCCAGAACTAGATGAGGCCCAAAATACCCAGGTGTTGATTAAGTCAGAACAGGTGAAAGAGAGCCCATTGGCCAATCCCTTCCCCCACTCTGCTTATGATTGAACCTTTGGAAGGGGATAATGACACCCCTGACCGCGTTAGATTGTCTCAACCCCTGTTGGCTGACTATGACAATATTAATCAGTCCTGCTATAGAAATGGCGAACCCCTGGACAAAGGTTACCAGTTGCTAGATGGGGTCATCCTCCATCAAGTCAAGTGGTTGGTACCACCTGGACCCTGGATAGAGGAAGTGATCCGCAAAGCTCATGACCCTCCAACTGCTGGCCATCCTGGCAAGGACAAGACGCTTGAGTTGGTCCGCCGCTCCTACAGTTTTAAGGGTATTGACACAGATGCGGCAAATACACTAAGTCCTTCTTGACGTGTAACAGGTCAAAACCTAGTCACCTGAAAAGCGCTGGGCTGCTTGTCCCCATCCAAGCCGCAGAGGGCCCTTGGACATCAATGTCCATCAATTTTTTCGTGGAACTCCCCTTGTCCCAGATTTTGATGCATTTATGGGTTGTAGTGGACCGTTTTACCAAAATGTCCATTTCATCCCCTGCAATACCAGTATTACCTCAGTTGAGACAGCCCGCCTCTTTGTGAGCCACATCTTTTGTCTACACGGCCTCCTTAGGAGATTATCAGTGATCGCGGCCCACAATTCACTGCCCAGTTCTGGGAAGCCCTACTGTTCATTATAGACATCTGCCCCTGCAGCTCCACAGCCTTTCACTCCTAGTCATATATACAGATGTAGAGGGTGAACCAAGGTTTGGAGCAATTCTTGCATAGATATTCAACTCTGAACAGAAAAATTGGGCCTCTCACATTCAGGTGGCGCAATTTTCTATAATAACCTACTCATACCTTTACATGCACATCCCCCTTTTTCACAAACTATGGGTACAACCCCAGCTTCAACCTAAGTCCGCGGATTGAGTACACTGTTGTTGCTGCCAATGAGCGCGTTAAAGAGCTAAGAGACATACACCATGCAGTGAAGGACCATTTTATTAATAATGTGAGGATCTACAAAACATATGCTGACCGCAAGCCCCGTTGAGGCCCTGAGTAAAAGCCAGGCAACTTAGTCATGGTCAACGCCAAGAACCTCCATTAGAAGCAACACTGTCACAAGTTAGGCCCAAGCGTGTTGGACCCTTCAAGGTCATCAAGAAGGTTGGCTTGTCAGCTTACCAGGTTAACTTACCCACTTCAATCAAAGTGTTCAGCACCCTACATCAGTGCTCCTCACCCCCTTTGATGGTCCCATGCCGCCTCATCCTGAGCCTGCCATAGTAGATGGCGAACCCAATATAAGATTGATGCTGTTCTTGCTTCCTGCCTATATCAACGCCGCCTATAGTACATGGTGACTTGGAAAGGTTATGATGAGACTGAGAACATCTGGTTATCCCATCAAGACATGACCAATGCTCAGGACCTAATTTGCAACTTCCATGCTAGATTCTCCAATTCTGTAGGTCTTGCCACCCAAGCCTCCTTACCCACCGTGAAGCTGCCTACACCCTCACAAGAACTTTACCTTGGTCAATGTCCACTCAGGCGGCGTAGAACCTCGTCCAAGAGCGGATGGTGATGTCACTGTTAGTGACATATCTCCTGGTGTTGAACGCCCCACTAAAGCAAAGTTAAATAAGCCTTGGAGTCAAGGCCAGAACCCCTAAAGGTAACTGATGACCTCTCCAAGGTCTTGACCAGAAATGGGTTCAGGCTTTTCCAGCTAGGCTGAGGAAAACAGCTCGCCAGAGGCAGAAAATCTGTCATAAAGTGACCCTAAATCTGAAAATCATGTGTTACAAAGGCACGGAATTTGGCCAAATTTGTAAACTTTTGATTTTGTTGAAAGGTGAAAGTTTTACAGCTTGTATTTGGGTTTCATTAATCGCTTTGAAATTATTGCAATCTTCCCTTTAGATTTTAGGCCTAAGCTGAGAAAGGCTTTGCTTTTCTCAAATAAACAGTTTTATTTAGTTAAAGTTTAGGGATTATTTGTACAAGTTTCCCATACTTTTCTGTTCATTTTCTTAATTCTTTATTGAAACTATCACAATAGCTGGAGTCCTTTTGCCTCTATGCTTTAACTCCCAAGTTGGACTTGAACCCACCTCCCACTCCGCGACCTATTCCACTGACTCCACTGCAGCTTTTTTTCCGCGCTTCACTGTAGTTCTTATGCTACTTTCCCCAGCTCTCAGGGAATCATGTCCCTGATGGTTGTAATCAGTTTGGTTTGAGTTTTATATACCAAATTCATATGGAAACATAACCAAAATTACCTGGGACGTTGCTTTCTCTTGCTGGGTCACTTTGCTTTGATGTTACACCTTTTGCCTGGCGCTTTTCCTTCTGAGATCTCCTGTGCTCCAGTTTTCCTGACACTAGGCATCTGTTGCTGATTTTTAAAATTACTTTAAATGGCCTGTCCATAAGGCATCCAAATTTATATTGGCGGCCAAATCCATAAGTATCACAGTAGGATTTTTTATCTCAAATATTAAATCCTTTTATGGGTGGTCGTTTTTTATCATAATACTTCTTGGTCTAGGATACTTTTCTTATGGGTTTCATCAAATTCTTGTGATTGTAAGTCAATTATAATTTTGGCTAATCAATTTAAGTATTTTTCAGGGCTCATCCCCAATGTTAATTCTAAGGCTGAGTAAAAACTGTTGGTAGAGCTTCTTTCCTTCCATAGCGTAATTCAGAGGATGTTTTTTCAGATGATGTATGATAGCTGATATTATATGAAAAATATCACTGAACTTAATTATGAAGCCCAAACAGACGTTTTTTTTGCAACTAGCTTCTGAAGCATAGCAGCTAATGTAGCATTTACTCTATTGACCAGTCCATTCATCTCTTGATAATATGGTACCTGTTAACTTTTGGTGGTATCGCTTGGATCTGCTCAGCTTGTTGCACAGGTTTATCTCCACTGAGCAATGGATGGACGATATGAAGGTTGCCAATCCTTAATAGAACCAATATTAAATATGACACTAGTTCTATAATCAACACTTTTATTACATATATAAAATCGCAGACTATCTCTGCTAACTACTAAAAACCTTCTCTCTTTGACATTCTCAAGCTCAACTCTTACCTGGGTATTCCTAGGCAAAGCCACCCTTCCGCTTAGTAAAACTTCCTATTTGCTGCATTTTAGGGGTTTTTGTTCTATCTCAAGGCTTTGGAGGAATTCCCTCAATTCTCTGAACTATGATTGCTTTGATTGATTTGCCTTGCGCCAACATAATTTACCACTAGATCTCAAGGCTCACCTTGACCCCTAAATTACAATCCACTGTATATATGGTTTATTGTCCAGATATATCAATTTCTTGACAGTACCATTACAACTTGTTTGATCATTATCATTTTATCCAATTGGGGTATGGCAAAAAAAGTAAAGTTTGTTCCATTATCACTCAGGATCACCTGAGGGCAGCTGTGCCTATATATCACTTGATCCAGAATAAATTTAGCGGTATTGATAGCGTTGACTCAAAACATAGCCTTAGTCTCAACCCTTCTTGTAAGGTGATTTATTGCAACAAAGGTATATTGTATTCCTACGGTGCTTGTACTTTGTGGTCCCATAACATTGATAGACACCATATGCTAGGTGAACCCTCGTCACACTAACTGGTATCCAGCCACATTTTTGTGTGGCTTATGTAGTTGACACTCCTTGCAACTGGAAAGTAAATCCACTACATCATAGTTTAATGATTCCCAATAATAATATTGCAAATGTGCTCTATATTTTTCCTGAGGCCACCATGGCTGATGACTTTGTGAGCAGCGCAAATTATTTCCATTCTCTCAGGTAAATTTTGGAAACAGAAATATCTTATTATTCATCAGTTTGAATAATTGGCCATTCTTTTATTCTATTCCTTTCATGGCTTTTTTTAGTGCATTTTGAACTTCTGATGGCTTTTCATATAATTCTCCTTTCACCATTTGCTCAAATAGGTCATCAGCACAATCTTGTACTTCAAGAATTGCCAGTAAACTTGGTAATCTTTTGGCATTTTGGCTTCTATCTCTGGCGCAATGTTCTATTTCATAGTCACAGGCCTGCAATTTTAAAACCCACTGTGCTAGTCTCTAGTAAGGTTCTCTTAAGATATGCAACTAACAGAGAGATGCATGGTATTTTACAACCTTTAAATGTATCCCATTGATATAAACATGGAATTGCTTACAAGCGTAGATAACTAAATGACATCTATTTTCAGTTACTGTGTAGTTTAATTTTTTTGTCCTTCATTAAGGTATGTCTGACATAAGCCACCAGGTGCTCTTCCCCTTGTTCATCAATTTGACTAAGTATGGCACCTATTGGTATAAGCGATGCATCCAATTGTATTGTAAAACGGCTGATTGAAGTTCATAATTTAAGTATTGGGCTCGCATCAAGTAACTTCATAATTAATCAAATGCGCCTTGTGCCATCTCAATCCATTCAAACCCTTTTTTCATTCCCTTAATCATATGAATTACTGGATCTGCTATTCTTGCAAAGTCCTTAATGAATTGATGATGTTAACTGATTATTCTTAAGAAGACTTGGCCATTGTGAACATTTTTTAGTGACAAAATCCACCTAATAGCTCAACTTTCTGTTTTTGATGTTGCAATCCATCTTCATTTATAACAAAGCCAATATATCTCAACTCCTCCTTGAAGAAGTAACATTTTTGTCTTGATTTTGAGATTGGCAGAGAACAGTTTCTTATCACCTCTTCTAAGTGTTGCAGGTGATCTGTGAACGTTCATCTTTGTACATTGATGTAATTTAAATAGAATAAAACACAGATAACTTAAAATCAGATAAGATAGTATCTATAGCCCATTGAAAATTCATGGGTGCGTTACATAAGCCTTGAGTCATACTCTTAGGTTTTTACAGCCCCTGTGCCATTATTATAGCACTTCTAGTGGTCCTCAGGTAGCATATCAATCTGCCAATATCCTGAGATTAGGTTATTACTGATAAGAATTTTGCCCTGTCTAACTAATATAATGCATCATCAATTCTTGGCAAGGGATAAGGATCATTTTTGTGCTTTTATTAAGATAGCAATAATTAAATAAAACTCTATTTGACCCATCCTTCTTCTTGATGATCAATATCAGGCTAGCCCATGGACTAGACGAAGGCATGACCACCCATGCTCCAACAACTTCTCTATTTTCTTAGCAACTACTGCGTCAGTAGAGTGTCTAACTATTTAGTTCCAAGAAAGGTGGTTCTCGGTGCACAGCCACAATGCCAGGAAACCCGTCGTCAGGATTATGGTAAAAGGGCACCGCAAAGGGCGCCAGAGCCAAAGTAACCATGTGTCAGGGTGTATAACGCGTTGTAGAGGAGTTGGAAACAAATAAATAGCAACACTTGGGTGGGCCCCATGGAAGAGTCCATAACCAAGCGGAGATCAGTGCTGGAGGGTTTGGGTACCTCAGTTTGGAAGGAACCAAGGGCCCTGAATGGTGCACTTGACTGGGTAGATATTTAGTGAAGATAGAATGTCCAACTTTATTGAAGACCTCCTTGAGGAGGTCCGCGCACAGGTTCTCACTAATAACTATAAATTCAAAAACCGTATATAAATGGGGGATTTATTTAAAGGAAGATGACCAATGAGGAAGGTTGGTCTCAAAGAAACATATTAAACAAATTTGGGGGAATCAATCAATCAGTGGAGGTGGTGCTAAGCCCATTTGCACCATTAAGTGCAAGCTTTCATCAGGCAGGGTACTATAGCTAAAAGTTGACCAAACTTGGGTTATCAATTGAAGGCAAGGATGACCCAAGTTGGAAATTTCAAGAATTGAATGGGTTTTGAAACCCCATTTTCCTATCAACTGAACCAAACTTTCATCATTTAGAAGGTAAGTCATTTGTTTTAATGCCAATGCCATAATACCTGGCTGGGCATCTTGCACTTCCCCTGACCAACCTGGGCATATCTGGCCTGCACCCAGCGTGGGTGTAAGGTGCGCCTTAGGTCAGAGAGGTTCTGTAACTTAGTATTATTTGACTCTTGACGCCCAGCTTATCATGGCAGTTGTTCCTCTCAATAAAATCATGTAAACATGACATTACCCTCTCCTCTTTTCGGGCTCCATATCTCCAGGGTCATTCACCAAGGAAAAGTTTTTGTGAGTGGGGGCCAATTTCATGGCATCGGCAGCTTGCTTGGATTTGGAATCTGCAGTCTTAGGGAAACGCTTGTGTAATAATTCAATTAAGTATTAGTTATGGGTGCAGTCACGCGCTGGGACCCAACTGTTCTCTACAGTGTTAAAATCCCTTCCAGGATACAAGATACTTGAGTCTTCTTTCTTACCCAAAGGGAGGATACAATCTCCTCAACTTCCCACTCCGGCGCCCCATCCACAAGATAAGCCTCAGGAGTCTCTGGTGGGGGCCCTCAATCAACGTAAGCTTTCTTTTGTGGAAGACTGAAAAGGTTCAAAATGAGGGGGGAGAGCCAACTGGTATGAGGCGTGGCCCACCTTTCTGACAATGCTGTAAGGCCTAATCCTCTTTGGTCCCAGTTTTTTGCATGGTTTCTTGATTAGGATGTTTTTAGCATCCGGCATCACGAGATCTCCTTACTTGTACGCTGGTCCAACTCATCTCTTACCATCAACGTTCTCCTTGTGAGCCTGCATGGCCGCATCTAAATTTGTGCTCACCCCTGGTGTACTTTCTTGATTATTTTTGCAAAGTCCACCACCGCTTCCACCTTGGATCCACAACTGGGCTCCATGTTGAATGTGGGATTGAATCCATAGTTGGCGAAGAAGGTGGAACACCCAATTGATGCATGTTAGCGTTGTTATAACTGAATTGGGCCATGAGGAGACGGAAAACCCAATCTGAATGATCTGCGGTGATGTAGTACTGCAATAACTGTTCTAGGCACAGGTTCACTCGTTCAGTCTGCCCATCTGATTGGGGGTGATAGGAAGTTGGATGGCAGGGGCGAAGCTGAAGTGCATTACACTACTCGTCCAAAAAGATGGAGGTAAATTGGGGTACATGATTGCTAATTGTCTCTTGGGGGACCTCGTGAAGAGCAAACACATGAGCGATGAAGAGCCTAGCCATCTCAGCCACGGTTACTGTGGTTCTGCAAGAAATAAAGTGAGCAAAATTCATAAAACAATCCACCACTACCATGATGGCATCATAGCTATCAGATACAGGCAATTCCACAATAAAATCCTCCAATAAAGAAGTCCAAGGCACTTCAGGCTTTTTTAATAGTACCAACAGCCCTGCTAGTGGCTGGCGATTTGTTTTCATTTGGTTGCAGACAAGGCAATCTTTACAATACCTGCCTACCTGTGCGGCTAAACTCTTCCAATTGTAAATGTGGCAAATTAGCTCTAGAATCTTCACCTTCCCAGGATGACCAATGGTGATTCCGTCATGATGGTCCCAGATGCTTTCCAGGTGAAGTTGTCAAGCAGGATCCCATAAGCGCCCCTGAAAACACACCATCTCGTCCTTAACGTGATAACCCCTAGTATTATCTTCCTGATTCAACATGATTTTAGCATGGACCATAGTATATTCATCCAACAAAGGCTGGTAAAGGACTACCTTTCTTAACATACCATATTCCTCTGCATTTTCCAGAGGAGCAAGCGCTGGCCCGTTGGCTGATGGATAGGGAAGTTGAGACACAACCTTACCTGTCAGAATCATCAAATGGGTATTATGCACCTCTACCTCCTTAGGATCAGGAGCTATTGCAGGGTTGACTCAAAACATCCGCCAAACCATTCTCCTTGCCCTTAGTAAACTCATAGTAAAACACAAATTGGGCTAGGGTCTCATGCCAGTGGGTTTGCCTTGGGGTCAAGACATGAGGTGCGCAGTAGTAAAGCAACGCACAGTAATCTGTACATATTTGGAAAGGTTGGGATTAGCCATGCAAGTGATGACGCCAATAAGTTAGCGCCTCAACCACTGCTAATAACTCTTTATCATATATGGCATAGCTTAAATCAGGCAAAGACATCTTCCTGTAAAAATATCCCACCAGATGCTCTATTACATCTTCACCTACTTGTAATAGGACCACCGCTATGGCGAAGTTGAAGGCATCAGAAGTCACAATAAACTCTTTATTGGGATCATTATGGCAAAGAATGGATGTGGACAGAAGGGGCACTTTACCATCTGGAAGGTATCCTGTAAAGTTGAGGACCACCGTAGCACTTTTGCCCCACTCGCCTTATACAAGGGCGCCGCCACTTTAGAAATATTGTTGTGAATTTCTTAAGAAACGTACACGTCCCCAAAAATCTCCTCAATTCCTTGATTAAAGTTGGGGTGGGCCACTCACAAATCGCTTTATCCTTGACTGGAGTGATCATGTGCCCTTGGTCAAATATGACGTTGCCCAGAAAGGTGACCTGGGACTTGAAGTATTCACATTTACTTATTTTTAACGTAAGGTCAGCTGCCCTCAAACACTAATACCTGCCAAAGGTGTACTGCATGTAACTCATTATCAGGGAAGAACACCAGAATATCATATATGTAAGCTACCGCAAATACCCTCAGTAGATCCCTTAATGCCATGTCAATATGAAGTTGAAATATAGCAAGGGCATTTTTAAGCCAAAAGGGCATAATCCGAAATTAAAAAAACCTTTTCTGGTATGAAATGCGGTTAATCACTCCCAGGACCTTCTTGATCCTGATCTGATTGAATGCATTTAAAAAAATCCAGGTTGAAGAAAACTCTCGCCTTCTCCACATTGCGTGTAATCTGTGAGTCCAGTGGGATGGAATGAAAGTTTGGTACTATGAGGTTGTTGAGATTTTCATAATATTTGCATGGGCGTAAGGTACTGTTGACCTTATCACAAAGAGAAGTGGGGAACATATGGGGGAGGTTTGCTGAAAAATCGCGTCTTTAGCCAAGAGCTCCATAACCCACACATCTAAGGCTGTTTCCTCCCGTACAGTCAAAGGGTAAAGCGGGGAATATTTAAGCACCAGATCAATGGTGAGCTTAAACTTGCAATCAAACTCTGAATGAGCTGGTAGTACATTAGCTGAAGACAAGTCAAACGAAGATTCTACTCATCCATACAGGAAGGTAAGGGTACCTCCAAAGAGGGTTTCATCAATGGAGTAATACTGAGAATGTGAATATTGGGCTAGTGGGGAAGATTGCCCTGAGAGTTTGCTTTAGCCAAAGGAACAACGAATTCATGACCATTCTTCAAAGTTAAGGACAAGGTATTTTCTCTCAAATTGGTTTTAACGTCAAACTTTCGCCACCACTCTACACCCAAAATGATGGGGTACAAGAGGTTTTCGATAGCTTGGAAACGGTCAGCCAAATGATATTATCAGACTTGATAATCCACTAACCCCATAATTTTCAGCGTGGGAATACCTTGGGAAGCCCTATCCCTAACCATAATACCTAGCAAGTAATTCAGCTCAAGATAATCGCCTAGGTCTTGATCAATAAAAATTCTAAGAGGCTCATGTATTTACCAAAATAGTTGTTCTGATTTTCCATAAGGGAGATGAAAGGGTAGAAGTCAAAATAATATCCTAAATGGTCGTTACTTATAGCAGACAACGCCAACACTTCACCATAAAAATCTTCTTCAGGCATAAGCATGCCTTTAGGGTACGTTTCTGCATCATAGAATGGAGAGGAATAGTTGGACACTCTTACTACTGAGGGCACATATCCCATCATATATTCAGCAATTGCATAGACATTTTTATATTTAAGAAGTAACTCCTTTTCCACCTCTTATGTTCTACAGATCATGGTTGTGGTCAAGCGCGGGTTCTTTGGAGTAATTTGGTATACTAAAATGGGTTCCATATCAGAGCCATAAGTGAAGATATTGGGCTCGTTTTTATATAAGGAAACATCATTATAAAATGTGTTTTGAGCCATGAATGACCCTATACCCATTTTGGCGACAAATTGTGCATCATTATCCAAGGCCATCACCACTAGACCCTTGATCAATGATCCCACCTGCACCATCTGAACACAGTGCCAGGGAAAAAAACATTTTAATTGTATCATTTTTGTGAATTTTGGTGGAAAGTCAGGGAATAATGACTTCCAGATCACAAATAATATGTATCCACCATGTATGAGCAAGAGGGGTGGGTTACTTCCAAGTCAGAGATAGCAAGAATAATGACAAGATGCTCCAACCATCAGCAAAATGATAAAATGGAGGTGCGCCCACCTTAGATGTGACCAACAGCTGGCGCATCCAATTTGTACTTTGCAAAAGTCCCACACAGAAAATTTTCATTCATGTAAAAAAAGAGGTTGATCATCTAATGTCAGGAGAGTGTCTATAACTCTCCAGTTCCCAGAGAGTTGGTGTGCGGTGCACATCCATAAATCAAGGAAACTAATCATCAGGATTATGGTAAAAGGGGCACCATGGTGGGCGCCAGAGCCAAAGTAGCCCTGTGTGAGGGTGTATAACGCATTATAGAGGAGAAGGAAACAAATAAATAGCAACACTTGGGTGGGCCCCATGGAAGAGCCAATAACCAAGCGGAGATCAGTGCTGGAGGGTTTGGGTGCCTCAGTTTGGATGTAACAAGGGGGCCCAATGGTGCACTTGACTGGGTAGATATTTTAGTGAAAATAGAATGTCCAACTTTGTTGAAGACCTCCTTGAGGAGGTCCGCGCACAGGTTCTCACTAATAACTATAAATTCAAAAACCGTATATAAATGGGGGATTTATTTAAAGGAAAATGACCAACTAGGAAGGTTGTTCTCAAAAAACATATTTAAAAATTTGTGGAATCATTCAATCAGTGGAAGTGGTGCTAGTTTGGATGTTTACAGCACAGACCCCATGTTGCAATTTGTGGTTCTAAATGGAGCAGATCATTTGGCAGGTCTGCGCGCCTTTATGAAAATCTGCCCATTCCATCACGAAACCCATCTCATGATTCCCCCTCACACGGTGATCAGATCTGCCCCTGATCACCCATTCTGGGCGCACATCAAGAATGGCTGCGCCATTTGCCCCTTGTGCTTTGAGCTCAATAAGTCAAAGCACAAGTGCCCTACAGCTTCTGCCTCTGCCACTTCTGCTGCTCCTCGCTCTGGCGTCAGGTTAGCAATTAGTTTAGATCAATTTTTAATTGGGGCTCAATCCTCCCACCCCCAACATCAGCAATTTCTGGCGCCACTTCTAAGGCAACAGCCAATCAAAATTTAACAAAAATTACAAATTCAACTAATTCAACCAATTCAACCAGATTATAGAATCCTGAGTTGATGACTGACTCAGTTTCAGCTGAGCTGCTGTGGTCAACAGCATGTGGCCAATCAGCTCCTGCCACTGCCCCAATTCCGGTTGCTGGCCCAGTGTTGGATGAAATTCAATTCATTTGAGGTTCTCAAATGGATTGATGAGGATGAACGGCTGTACCATGTCAAGCCAGATTTCACTTTGGAGAAATTCTTCGCTGATCCTCCCAAATTGCGGCCCTGCCATTTTCTCCCTCAAAACGTTTTTCTCGTTTATAAGAATAGTAATAAAATGGCAGTTGAGGCTGCAGCTGCCCTTGCCAACACCCTACTTCTCCAGCAACTTCATGGGTCGATGGAGCCCCTTGTGAGGGCATCCTTATCCCAAATTTCCCTCATGATTTTGAAGAAGATGCTAAATATGAAATTGAGGAGCTCGCTTTTGGCGTGAGCTGCACTTGCATTGATGCGGCAAAAACTTCTCTTTTTGACCATGCTTATCCTAAAACCCATTGGTGCATCAAGTCTTTCACATGTGTGCTGGTTCTCATCACTTTCACTGAGCATCAACTTGCTCAATACATTGAGGCGATGGACACCGCTAGCCTCATAAACAAAGAAAACCCACAACTATACCTCCTTATGCCCTATGTCGCTGATGCTCCCACCCTGATGCTGTCCGCCATGGTCCGCCAGCTAAAGTGGGCACTAGACAAAAGTTTCCTAAAGCTTCCTCACCTTCTGATATGGCGTCCTAGGCTGTTAGCTGAGATGCCTTATTAGGAAATTTTTTGTTTATAATAATCCCTTTGGTTAGCCCATTTGCAAATAAAGATGCGTGGCGGCTCCCCTTTTTGGGTTGGGCACCACTAGTTCTAAAAAAAGAAGTGGTGCTAAGCCCAGGCGCACTGATAAGCACATGCTTCCATTGGGCAGGGTACTATAGCTAGTATCAACTGAACTTGAGTTATCAATTAAAGGCAAGTCCAACCCAAGTTGGAAATTTCAAGAATTGAATGGGTTTAAAACCTTGTTTTCCTATAAACCAAAAAGAATTATTTTCATTTAGAAGGTAAGTCATTTGTTTTAATGCCACTGCCATAATACCTGGCTGGGCATCTTGCACTTCCCCTGAACTAACCTGGGCATATCTGGCCTGCACCCAGCGTTGGTCCAAGGTTTGCCTTAATTCAAAGAGGTCCTGTAATTTGGCCTTATTTGACTTTTAACGCCCAGCCTTGACATGGCAGTTGGTCCCCTCAATAAAATTATGTAAGCATAACATACTGCCTCAGCTGCTCTGAATCTCTGAATAGGCCTCATTCTAATCAGTCTGGATTATCTTGTGTCAATTTTTGTAATACATTTTTTGTGCAAACTTAATTGTGGTCATCTTGCACAAAAAATTGGTCTCATTTTAATAAATCTTGTAATTTAGTTTGTTGAACTTCTGTTAATATGGTTAATTGTTCTAGTGCAATTAAAGTACAAATACTTTCAGCAGATTCTGGTAAATTCCATTTCATTTAGTTTCCAGAATTTATGAAAAAAACGGAGCTCCATTAATAAAATCATCTGAGTGAATGCAACTACTTGATCTTACTTGATTTTAATTGGAGTTTTTTCTAGATTGGCTAGTAAGACACAAATTCCATATAACCAAGAATTAGGATCCCTAGAACTATACAAGGTAATTCCCGATCTTTGCAAGGAGCCTTGATGCTGGAATATAGTTGCTCTGAGATTTCCAACATCATACCAGTATTAACCACTTCCTGAATCCTAGGCAGAATGGTCGATTCCTTTATCAATCTGATGAGAATCCCTTGGTTCTTACTAATACATTTTGGTAGCGGCTGGATCTTCCTACCAACTAGTTTATAACTAAACGGGAATTATTTCATAATTACCCACACTTTTATAAAATAATTTTTCCTGCTAAGGGGAGCATCCTCCTTTTAATAGTAAATGAATGACAACATCTGACACAATATTGTCAAAGTATTCTCCTCAAAATTGCACTTTACTCCATACTTTTGCATGAAATCAGTACTGATGAGAATGTCATAAATTGATTAGGTAGGATAATCCTTGGATCAGACATGACTAGAGATCCAAAATATATGGTAAAGAACTATAGGCCCCACAGGACGTAGTAGGGTTAGGACCAGTTGTCTCATACTGCTTTTGATTTGCTATATCTGTTGAAATATTCACATATTTTACCAGTTTGATAGAATTGATATCCATTGGAGTGCCACTATCAATAATGATCCGTACTCCTACTGGGTTGTTGTGATTTGACCTGCAACAAGTTGGTTTGATTCAGTTCATCCTAGAAAATCTCCCAAATTTTCCTATCTCTAAAATGTCCAGCTAATCAAAAGATTTTGTTAGAGAAATATCCCTTGCAGCCTAGAAAAGTTGTCAAAGGAAAGACTTCTGTCAATCCTTCACCTGACCAAGTTCAGGGTGCAGAAGATCTTGCCAGTGGAGGTCATCGCTACCCTGAAAGGAATAGGGTGAATTTATAACCTATAAATATTTTCTCCTTTTAGTTTAATAAGATACTTTTTTACCTCCAACTTTGAATTACTCTTTATTATAATTTTTGAGCCTTTTCAGCAGCTCCTCTCCAGATGTTGGCATAACGATTTACCAGTTTATTACAATAGGTCCCATGACACCTATTGAAAAGCTTAATTTAGTTCATTAGATCCTGTTATTAGGTTCTCCAGCTCTCCCACCAATCTTACCTTAGTGGGACAATTTACCCCATCCATTCTGGTACACTTTGGAGGTGTTACAGAAAGATTCACGCCAATATACTACAAATGAATTGAGAAGTAAGAGCCATGTTACTGATCATACTAGGGACAATCCAGCCAAAGCTCATACCCAAACCCTTCCGCCATGCCTTGTCATTGCCATGTATTCCTGTACCATTGTTCCCATGACGCTGCACATCAACAGCAGGGTCTGGGACCAGGAAAAGGCCGAAAACGACGCCAACGCCATGCTATGCTCACTGGTTGAGCTCATGATTCCGATCTGATTCTTTGTTAATTATAATAAAAATAATATTTCTTATTTATCAAGCGATCTTTTTTATTTTAATTTTCATTTTTTGTAGAAGATGCAACTGGCCCTTCAGGGCCATGACATCCTCCAATAAATACCACTCCACAAGTATTGAATAAGCTCCTCCTATGATAAGCTATCTCAAACGTCATCCAGCACATCACTTGCAAAGACTCCACATCCCACCGGATCATCATCCACACTGTGTGTAAATCTGATGTCATTTCATAAATGGATTTCAGGTTTGGGATGTCAAATTTCACTAGCTTTAACTTCCCCAAGTTCAAAGCTCTTTGGATTAGAGCAACATTCAGATCAAACACCACCCAATCTGAAGCAATGAACGGATCAGGTGCCTCCTGATCCATTACATCACCCCCCTGTAAATACCAAAACTCCTGGACCTTCTCCAGGCATTGCGCTCAGGCTTCCTTCATCTGCCACATCACCTCCTCCACCAGATAGCTTTTCCACTTCACCAGCAGTTGCTGCCGTCCCCTCACCCATCTCACATCAAATATCTGTTCCACCTCATATTCTGGCACATCCCCTTCCCTAAGGTTTAGCAGTCCCAGTTGATCCAGACCTATTCCCTTGAACGCCTGTAGCTGGGAAGCATGACTCACCGGATGGACCTTAGAACCTATTGGCAAACTTAATTCAAAGGCAATCCAATTAATGGCTCAGATGATCCGGTATGGGCCCAAAAACTTTGGTCCCAGCTTATAACTCTTAACTGGAACAGCATAATCTTTTAGCCGCCACTAATACCCAGTCCCCAGGCTCAAATGCTGGATCTGGCACTCTTTGTCAATCTGCCTGTTGCTTCTTCTGAGCAACCGCCCACTCCAGATTCTCCTATAGCTTCTTCCCAATATCCGCCATGGTACGCGCCATCTCATCTGCCCCTGACACACTCTGCCCATGTATTCCCCATTCAATCTGGGATTGAGACCGTGATTTGCAAAAAATGGTGTCATTCCTGTTGAAGATCGAGAATAATTGTTGTAAGTGAACTAGGCCATTCAAACCCACAAAACCCAGTTATCCTCCTGATTGAAATTGTAACACTGGAGATACTGCTCAAGTATCTTATTCACCCTCTCTGTTTGTCCATCAGATTGAGGGTGGTACGCTGAGGACTAACCAGGCCTGATTTCCAATTTTCCCCAGCATTCAACCAGAATTTCAAGACAAATTGTGGACCACAGTCCTAAATTATTTCCTCCAGTAAGCCATGCTGGGCGAATACTTCATCAATGAAGATCCTTATGGCATCCTTTGCCAAAAACTCCCTCTGCATTGGAAAAACTCAGCATATTTGGTCAGTCTATCCACGACCACCATAACTGCATCCTTCCCCTGCACCTTTGGAAGACTCTTTATGAAATCAAAGCTAATTGAGCTCCATGGCGCACGTGGTATCTGCAGGGGGTTTAACTTACCTGATGGCGGTTCCCTTGAGGGCTTCGCCTTTGTGCATACCAGACACTCCCTCACGTAATTATTGACATCCCTATGCAGGCCTGGTCACAAATAGTCCCATCGCACCAACTCCATCATCTTCTCCACTTTTGGATGTTCCGCCAATGGATGATCATGAGAGACCCATATCACCTCCCATTGTAGCGATGGGTTGGGCACCCATACGCGAGAATTGTGGTACAACACCCAACGCCTTTTCATGAAGGCCTTATGGTGCTCATGTGGCCATCCCTCCTTCATCTCAGCTTTCAGTTGCCAGCCAAATTCTGACCTTACTTGCTTTCAACGGACTTCCTCCCCCAACTTACTTTCCCCACCCTCAATCATCGCAAATTGATCCTGTCAAAACATTTTGTCTGTATTAAACTCCTCCAATTCCTCTTTCTTATACACAAAGCCCCCATCTTAACTCAACCAGTATGCTAGGACATCTGACAATCCTGGCCTGTACTCTACCTGAAAGTCATAACGGACTAGCTCCAAATGCCATCTGGCCTGCCGCTGGTTCATCTTCCTGGGTTTATGATAGTATTTTAATGCTTTATGGTCCATTTAAATAACAAAAGGGTTTTGGGCATAGAGCAAGTGGTGCTGCCATTCCCACAAGGCCGCCATCACCACCAGCAGTTCCTTATCATATATCAGGTAATTCGTTTCAGCAGGGAGAATTTTTCAGCTAAAGTAACACATGGGCTGTTCCAGCTCATCTTCCCCTTCCTGAAGCAACACGGCACCTATGGCATAATTTGAGGCATCAGTTTCCACCACAAATGGCCTCCCAGGGTCCGGATGGTCCAATACTGATGCAGTAAAGAACTTATTATTCAGTAATTTGAATGCCTGTTCCTCTTTCCTTCCTCATATGAATGGGACATTCTGTGTTAGACGCGTGAGAGGTAAGGCCATTTGGGATAGATTCTTTACAAACTGATAAAGGAAGTTCAACGTTCCCAAAGAACTTTGCACCCCCATTTGATTAGTAGGGGCCTTACATGCTTGCACTATGCGCAGTTTATCTGGACATACCCCCAATCTGTTATGAAAAACTACGTTGCCTAGAAACGTAACTGAGCTTTAATTAAATTCACACTTGGAAAGTTTCAATCTCAGACCCATCTGGCCAATTGCCCCAGAACTTCTCAGACATTTTGGACATGATCTTCTCAGGACCATGAAAACACTAATATATCATCCATATAGTTAGCACAGCATTGACCGATCATCCCTCCAAGGACTTAATCAATCATCCGCTGGAACACCGCTGGAGCATTCCTAATACCAAACGGCATCATGCAATACTGATACACCCCCAGATGACACTTAAACGCTGTGTATTGCTAATGTTCCAGTCTCACCGGTACCTGATTGAAGGCGTCTGCAAGGTCAAGCTTTGTGAAAATGATGCATCCAGTAACCATTGGGATAATATCCTCCAACAAAGGCATCAGATATGGATCAGGCTCAGTGAACATGTTCAACCAATGGAAATCCACGCATGGCCGTAGCTCGCCACTCACTTTTTCACCAGTAATACCAGAGACACCACTGGTGACTTAGAAGGTTCAATCAAACCTTTGTCCAACATGGATTTCACATGGCCCTCAAACGCTTCTTTTGTTTGTTCATTAATAGGGTATACCAGACATCCCCTGGGAAGCTTTGACCCCTCCTTGAACTGGAATGAAAATGCAAAAGAACCCATAGGGGAAAAAGCGAGTTCTCAATAGGACCAAATACATCCATAAAATTGTTATATTTAGCTGGTAATTCTAACTCATGCATTTCATCCAAGTTCCTGCGTCCACTCAGAACATCGCTCCCACCTCCATCTTCCATGTTATCTGAGGCCAATCTGCTGATTTAAAGTAATTTCATTATGCGGCAAATCAACCTATGGGCTGGAAGTGATGCCACCATCACATCCCCAATACTACATGATGGGACAGATTTCTGATTGCATAGAAGCCCTCTTTGAACCAAAATTGGTTCTTCCAAACAACTATCAATGGCTCTAAACACCATGAGGGAGCTCTCCTTGACATGTCAGCGAACGCCACCTCAGGACCCCTTTTTATTTTCAACTTCAAACGTTCTGCCAAGGCGAATTCCACATAATTTCCTCAGCACCTGTATCCACCAGGGCAACACCTTCTCAATCTGACCTTGAAAAAATAACTCCACTGTAATGAACAACTGAGAATAAAGCAAAGAAGTAGATTTAATGTTTAAAGCATTCTCAGATTGCAAATTTTCAGGTAAGTTAGGTCTAGGACTATAACTCTTCCCAGGTCCCTGACCACCTGTTCTTCCCAACTCCTCACCATTTCCCTGGTGGGACCCTCCATGGATATTTCCAAAATTTCTGGGTGATCCCTGCCAACCTCCTCAACCTCTACTAGCCACTGCGGGTGACTGGCCCCTTCCCAGAGACATAGAATCTTCCTAACAGTTTTCACCAAGGCCAATTGTTTCTCAACCTGCACCGCTAATGTAATTTTTTCCACCAACATACTCTAAACTTTAGCAGCTGCCATGGCAGCTAACATATCCGCTTTCAGTCCCTGTCAAAACATTTGCAATGATTGCAAATATGAAACTTATGCTGCTTTCACCAATGGTCAGAAAATCTGCCCATATTCTTCAACCAATCCTCGCCCCTGACACATTGTCAGCAGATCTGACCACGCCTCATCCTGTACCTCATCTATACAAGCAGCCCAGTCAATCCAATTGACACATTCATCCATGGATCCTGGGAGGCAACCTTGCTCCTTAATCAACTCTTTCACCCACTCTGCCAGATATGAGGGTAGTGCCTCCACAATTTGCACAATCTGCAGTGAGAAAGGGGTCTCCCCTCCCGTCGCCTGAGCCAACTGCGCCTGGAAACAAATTCGTGACGCCACTTGGTGAATCTTCTCCAAAGCTTCCATAGGCAATGCCGCCTGACCGTTTGGAGATGTAGATCCTCCATGGCTCTCCTCCATCTTCACAGGGCTTGCGCCACATACTCAAACCACTTCTCTTATTACAAATGTTTGTGAGAAACTCATCATCACCACCATCAACACATGGCGATACCATTCCTCCCCTCCTGGTGCCACCGCCTCTTCTTGGAGCCCCCACAAATCTGACAAAAATGTATCAGAGTTGCGTCTAATCTAATAGGCAGGTTTGCGCCAATATGCTACGAATGAATTGGGAAGTAAGTGACATGTTACTGACCATACTAGGTATAAGCCAGCTGAAGCCCATCCCCAAACCCTTCCACCATGCCTCGTTGTTGCCACATATTCCCACACCACTGTTCCCACGACGCTGCACATCAACAGCAGGGTCTGGGACCAGGAAAGGGCTGAGAACGACGCCAATGCCACGCCAAGCTCACTGGTTGAGCTCATGATTCCAATCTGATTTTTTAATAATTTTTTATTATAAATAATATTTCTTATTTAGCAAGCAATCGTTTTTATTTTAATTTTGCATTTTTTTAGAAGACGCAACTGGCCCCTCAGGGCCGTGACATCCTCCAATAAATAGCACTCCACAAGTATTGAATAAGCTCCTCCTATGCTAAGCTCTCTCAAACACCATTCAGCACATCACTTGCAAAGACTCCACATCCCAACAGATCATCATCCATGCTGTGCGTAAGCATAATGTCATTTCACAGATGCTTTTTGGGTTTGTGATGTCAAATTTCACTAGCTCTGACTTCCTCAAGTTTGAGGCTCTTTAGATTAGAGCAACATTCAGATTAAACGACACCTGATCCAAAGCAATGTATGAATCAGGTGCCTCTTGATCTGCTACAGGAGGAATGACTTCCCTCAGCTACCCTACCCTGACAAAAAATCGGTGCTTTCTACTAGGTGCTCTCCCAAGGTACCTAGTGAATAAATACATTCACAATGGATGAACATAATAGAGACCTCACTTGTCCTCTATCTGAAATATCAAGCGTTACTCAATGGGTGAACATCAACAAAAATTACTACCTGAGAACGACGAACCTAACCTTGTACAATTCTACGCTACTCTTGAAATTTCCATTCCAACTCTTGAGCTCCAAAATTATCAGTTTCAGCCTGAAGATGTTGCTAATTTTAAGTCATTTACTGTTAGGTGCTCTTTTCCCAGGAGATTGCTCCCATAAAAACTAAGGGTTCACTGTTACAACTAATATGTGAGCTTTATATGACTCTGCCACTTTACCCAGCTCTGAGGTGGGATTATCTTACACTGAGAGATATCTATGCCAGTTTGTACACTCCACCATCCATCATTTAGTTCAAACGATGGAATCCACCTCAAGAAATTTTGAGACAATTTACTTTGTCACATGAGCTACACTCTTATACCTAGAGATTTTTAACTCAGCTTCCTCTGTTGTAAGAGATAAATGTGAGACTATACAAAAGCCACAACCAAAATTATTTCTATTTAGAGTCGACATTTATTAACTGTATTTGGGAGTGTCTAGCCTTCTTTGTGAGGAAGTTGCTACCTTATTTACTATTACTGCCACAATCATTGAAAGTCAATTGCAAAAATAAATTACCAACCTTTTGGGTCAACTTGCTACTTTTTTTAGCAAACTTAAAGATAAATGAACCAAGTTGATATGTTATTCCAACAAGTGTTCAAGGCCCCAATGTTTCAAGAAAATCCAGGTCCTCCTGGCCCTAAAGGTCCACCAGGCCCCCCTGGGGAAAGGGGATCAGTTGGTCCTGAAGGAGTGATGGGGATGAGGGGCCTCATAAGCCTTCTGGGCCGCCTGGTTATGGGCACCCTGGTCCGCCTGGACCACTTGGTATTCCCAGACAACCTAGCCCTCCTAGGCCCACGGGCCTCCTGGGCCTTCTGGGCTAACAGTGCATTTACCTTCCCCTCCAGAGGATCCTTCATTGAATGACCATGTTTGCACTATGGAACAAGATCAAAGGTATCACTTGGAGCTTCTGGTTACACTGCACTGGAGAACATCTCAACCTGAACTTTACCATGATGCTATTAAAGATGGATTGGACAATGCTAACCTTTATGATATCATCGCCTCAGATTCAAATCTTTAAAGAAAAATTATTATAATGGAGCAAGATAACCATGAGCTCTGATCCCAATCTGAAACCAAAACTTTTGAGATGGAATCATCATGAAATGAACTGCAACAAAAAGCTTCTACTAATTTTATGACTGCCCAAATTGGGGGTCTTCAATATGATTTGAACGGGTTTTGAAAACAAGTTGATCAAAACAGAATTTTTGTGCCCCTCTCCAAGTCTGAATTATTAGAAATTAATTTCATGAGCCCAGTGAGTGTTAACGTTATCTTGGCTCCTGGGGGGACTACTTTTAAACCTTCCTTAAAAACAAGTTCACCCCTGAAGAGGTTAGGATTGTTTTTTCTTTATGTTTATGAAAACGCGATAGAGGAAGTTCCTGAACGTCAAAAAGTTAATTACTTACTCTCTTGCCTTAGTAGATCCGCTAAAGAAATAATGGTACACCACCTGATGCAATACAATACTTGTATTGAAGTTAAAGCCGTGCTTAATAAGTAATTTGGTAGTAATCTTACCTTGGCCAACCAAAAGCAAGCATTTATGGGTATGAAGCTAAGACGTAGAGAATCCCCCTCTGAGTTTGTTTCTTCTTTCTACTATTAATCTCAAACTTTGGCGACCAACAACTGACTTAAGCTTTGTTATAAAATTGGCATCTTTTGTTGGGATACGCCATAATCAATATTGTGCAGGGTTTGACCCACTGAGCAATGGACCAACGATATGAGGATCATTGCCATTTGAAACAACAGAAGTAATTTATTAATAATATGGAGCACTTGCCCCCACTATACTTCTTTATTTATTATACTAAACACACCTGCTCATCGCTGTTTCGCCTGTTCTAAACTATTAATACCTACCTTCCTCAATCATCTCATCCTGCTTGTATGGTAGCAACTTCAGATGGTACCACTTCCATGGCTTAGTAATTCACTTCGCTGTATCTCATTGGTTCCACCAATTCTTCATTCGTTAATTCACAATCACCCAATTTAGCTGATTTCCCAACAACCCAATATTGCCTCATTTCGAGGCACTCAAATTAATCATACTCATAACAACTCGGCAGATTCTATCCATTCCACCATATTGACTTAGGGCTTATCATCCAGTCATATCAAAATCGCTACATTACCCCCTCCTTGACTGGACAATAAGGCTCATATTGCTTATATGCCCGGAGAAACTTTGCATGCACTAAGTTGATGATCCAACCACTAGCAGGGTCCTTGATAGTATATGCATCTATACCTTTCTTCTCAATGACTTTGAATGGTCCAATTCAGATACTGGCCAGCTTTTGTTTCCAGCTAAATCCATGTTGATCATGGAATAGGACCATGTCTCCATCTTTGAACTTTAAGAAATCATTTTGCCATATCTGATTGGCAGCCTGGATTTTGATTCTCTTGGCTAAGCTGAACAAGTATGCTTCATTTTGTAATTTAATCATCTTATTTTTTAGGATGGTCAAATAGCGTTGCAGATTCATTCCGCCAGTGTCCTCTACACAGGCATACAGAAGTGCGGGCAGAGCGGGGTGCCATCCATAAAGCAATTTTAATGGGCTTTTCCACGTGGAAGAATGGTAACTAATGATGTAGG